>CANYBF012066925.1:0-35584 GCA_948192965.1 Dalechampia spathulata
TTATTATTGATTCCCTTGATAGAATCATACAGTATAGGTTCTTATTATGAACCATAGAGAAATTTTATGTTCCTAAGGGAACCAGAGAATAATACAGTACCGGTACATAGAGAAATGGACCCAGTACGGGATTGAATACAATCATACCGAAAAGAAATAAAATGTTACAGGAAAAGCAAAGGGAGAATGCATTCTCACAAGCATACATTATCATTTATACATATTGCAAATACGAAAGTTATTGATGAATAGTAATTTATGAATAGTACTTGGTGAATAGTAACTCGTGAATAGTAACTTATGAATAGTAATTTATGAATATTACCATATGCCTTATGCATTGATTATCATAGTTAACGAGTGATATAAAACGGCACAGGATGATACGGTTGTATGACTTATTGGTGATTATTGTGATTGGACTTCAAAATATTATTGTTGATATATGCTTATGTCATTTACTTATTTTATAGCACCACTGAGTTTTATACTCAGCGTTTGTCATTTGATGAACGTAGGATCAAGATCTACTGGTGAGAATCTAGGCTGAACGATCTACAGTCAGAGGAGATTGTGATTTGAAGAATATCATTCTCAAGGCAGCTTTGGACTAATGTAACATACTCCATGGTATTTTTGTATATGTGCAACTTATTATATTAACCTTAGTGGCAGTAATACTTATAGTATGAGCTTGTGATGTGTGTAATATTGATATTACCTTATCATGTGAAATTAAGGATACATATCACATTACGCATGATAGTGTGATGAAAACATATTTTGAAATAAAATGGATGCATATTATTGTGTATTGATATTACCTTGGTTATAATTATATGTACTAATATATTTACGTGTGACTACTATAATAATTTACTGTAGTAAAAAAACTAACAAAAATAAAATAGTCAAAAAAAATATTTATTAAAAACATGTATAGATCCTTTGTAAAATATTTAATGATTTCTTTGCTTAGGGAATTATTAACCGTTCTACGGGAGCTTGTTACACCGGGTTAGGGTGTGACAGGCTACTTGTTTACTTATGCTAAAGCGCTAGTTAGTTGGAAGTCTACTTTACAGTCAACAGTGGCTTTGTCTACAACAGAGGCAGAATATATGGCAGTTACAGAGGCTGTGAAAGAAGTAATTTGGCTTCATGGATTGCTAAAAAAATTGGAAGTTGGTCAAAAACATCTTCAGGTGTTTTTGTGGCAGTCAAAGGGCTATTCACTTAACAAAGAACCAAGTCTTTCATGCAAGAACAAAGCATATTGATGTTCGCTATCATCTTGTACGGGAAATTCTCGAAGAGGAAGAGATACTTCTTCAGAAGATTTGAACTACAGAGAATCCTGCAGATATGTTGACCAAGGTAGTGACAAAAGCCAAGTTTAAACATTGTTTAGACTTAGTCAATATCCTGCATATTTGAGATTGGCACCCCAGAGTGCAAGTTGGAGACACTGCAAGGACCGTTTTTATTTTGTTTGATTGAGAAGATTTGTATTTGATATAATTAAAATTAGACTAAGGTGAAGATTTGTTGATATTAGTCAAAATTTGGCTGATACATTTATCCCACATTGTTTAGAAAATAAATGGGAGGGGAGGTTAAGGGCTATAAATAGGAACCTCCACTCTCCTTTATTTTCATCCTAAAAATAAAGTCATTTATTTATTTTCTCTTCTTTCTTCTTTTGTAATATTTCCTTCTTAGTGAAATATTATTGGTAGTGTCTCGAGGATGTAGGTTTAATTGGCCAAACCTCGTTAATTTCTAGTGTTCTTTTTATTTTATTTAATAGCTTTATTTTTTGTTATATTTAGTTAGTTATTTTGCTTAAATAACTAAGATTCTTCTACATGTAGAAAAGTTGGTATTTAAGTATAATTTTGGCATTATAATTTTCTAAATATTTTTAAAAATATTGTTATTAATTATTCTGAAAAATTCAGCAAGTAACTTGCATGCAAGACTAACTTTTCTTAAACAAACTACCAATGATTGTAAAATATAATTTTTAAGCAAAAATTCTCTGAGAACATTCAGAAAGATATGTAGACCGAAGTCATTTTACATCTGTCTTATATATTATAATTTTCCTACGTTTTCTCCATTAATCCATTAATTTTATAATATCATAAAAATATTAATTAATTTTTTTAAAATTTTAAACTTAAGGTTTTTACAAAAGAATCTTTCATTAATAATTAATTAAGAGAGAAAAATAATATATCAACAATTATTTCTTTCCTCTTATTTTAAATAATCTATATTATTATTTAATATTATTTCATTTCAAATGTATTTTCTTATTTATCATGCTTATTAAAGTTTTTTTTTAATCTTATCAAGCTCCTTCTTTGGAACTTTTAACCTAAATATATACTAATGATTCAAACCTAAATTAATGTGATTCTTCTATATCCAGTCAAGAGGAGAAAGTAAGAAGCACAAGATGACCTGTTAATCAGGCTTATGCTGATGCTGGCAGGATTTATTTTGAGCTTTTGATGATTATTATAATATAATAATTATGATTTTGATATGTCAAACAGTATGACATACGAACTATTAACATATATATATATACATATTACACTTGCATGTACTTCCCACATACTGAAAGATAAAACAAAGTGAAAATGAAAAGGAAATGATTCTTGCTGGCTTTGGCTACTGATATGCATTTCTAATGAAGTAGTAAGCCTTGGCCATTAACTTGAAGGTGAAACCTTTCACTAGTGTTTAAGTTCTAGCATGATTATATATATGATTCAACAATTGATGTTGCAGATACTGTTTTGACTTGCAATCAAGCATAAAAATGACTGCAAAAACAATAAGATATTTCCCTTAATCTGTCTTTATCCTTTAATACGATACTAATAAACAAACTTCACTGGATTAATGGATTGTTAATTTGTACACTTAATAAACTAACAAAGCCAAGTGGTTTCAACATAATAATGATTTCTTTTGCCACACGTTTCCGATAGATTAAGAAATTATGATGATATGTAATAGATCATAATATTAGGTCTCAGTAGAAAAGAAATATTATCTAAATTAGTAGGGCAAACTTTTATTAGTTTATTTAAGATGACTGGATATTCATATGCAATAACACGTACATCTTCTAGCTAGAGAATCTATATCATATTATCTGTAGAACCACTACCTTCTCTTCAAGTGCCACATATAGTCGCTTAGCTATATATATATGGCTCGTTCTAACATATAGTTAGATGATCTATTCTGCTTATCCATACATCTAAAAGAGGAGGAGAAATCCTCAGTCTCCTATACTAGGCTGCTGCTGCTATTACCTAACTGCAAGCGAGAGTAGTATCATGCAGCTGGGGCACAATCCTGGTCGTCATCATCATCGTCGTCATCACCCTCCATCGGTGCAGCTGGAGCATAGTTATAATCCTTATAAGCATCGTCTCCATCACCTTCCATGCATGGTGCTGCTGCAAAATAACATGCATCGGTTATGCCACTCTCATGTTCGTCAACAGTGTTGCACCACGAGGCAAAGACTTCAGTCAATGGGAACATTTTAATATATTGCAATTCTGAAATGGGAAGAAAAGGAGTACTCGAGTATGTATTGGTACAAAGAAATTGAGTAAATCTGTGATATGGGTCTTGAGAACAGATGTGGTGCATATATATAGAGAAGAAATGTTGTTGAACTCATTTTGACACAAGTCAAACACGTTGAGGAGCGTGGACTAGGGCTTCAAGTGCGTGCAGGGCATGATGCCGAGCTTGATTTGTGGTCCAATCTTCTAGGGTTCCACATGACACATCGGCAAATACGTCTGTTTACTCTTCTGTAATTTGCATTAGTGTATTATGAATACGGTTGTTTAGCCGCATATGACTATAGTAAATGTATTTCACCAATTTTGTTAAGTAAATGCTTTGTATATCAATTGTATCATATTTTTTTCGATAGATATATATCAAGAAATACTAGATGATATAATAGTAACTATCTATTAAATTTACATGATAATATTACCTCATACCACACCCTATGAATGTATTATGTAATTGCATTTAATTATTCACTGTATTGCAAGTGTCATTGGAACAATTTCTAACGCATGTATCTTAGATTCCTTTTTTCCAAAAATATACATATCCTAGAGGTAGCCATAGAAGAAAATTAAGGGGTTGGGTCCAGCAAAGTATGAGATTTTTAGGAAGGGTGGTGGTGACGTTAAAGTGAAAACTGAGTGGGTGGATGGTTTTTGTTCGGTTTAGAAAGTGGGGTTCGGTGTCTGGGCGTATGTAGATATTTACATATATAATTAAAAGCAAATTGAAAATGGCAAATATAATGATATCAAAGATGACACGAAACATCTACATGAAGCGAATTTTCCAGATTTGGATTCAGTGATGAGAATCGTGACACAGATATTAGGACCAAGAAATGCGTGGAGTAAGGTACTGTGACAATTTTATTCTTGATGTTGATCATTGGTGGTAGTTATGAAGCTGCAGCACCCAGGAAGAAATATTTATCAGTTCAAAGGCGTCTAAGAACTAAGTCCCAATTCTTAATTTAACTCCAATTATCTCGTCATTAATCCCAGACATATATCCATTCTTTATGAAGGAAAAAACTATGCCTCTTATGATAGAAAGAAAAGAATAATATTTTGTGTTCAACAATGAAGAAGTTGGACCTCAACTTTTAATATAATGTTTAATATTTTAATTAATTTTAAATATTATTTTTAAAAAAAAATTGTTGATTAATATAATCCTCCATTATTCCTAGTTAATCTTATAATTGTTAGCTCGGGACGACAAAACAATTCAATGAAGAAACAGTTTTTACATCTTTGCCCTCTCAGTGAAACCCCAAGATTGTGCTTTTACTCATATCAGCCGTCTGCAATTCTAACCTTGGCATAACATAGATAGTCATGGCAATTAACACCCTGTTCCTACTCTTGACTTAGCAGGTATTTAGGCTTTTTTTTTTGTTGTTCTCTTTATTACTACTGTTTGTATGGTAAAATTGGGAGATCAGTAAAACCTAGTGATTTCATTAAACAGGAAATTGTCTATAGAGAGAAGAAATGAAGGTTCGTTAAAAACATACGAAAATCATTTTTTTTCATGATTTTCTTACTGATGTGTTTGCTTTTATCAAATTTTAAAATCCATTTCATATCTGACAGTGGTTCCGGTTGTTTTTTTTATTGAAATCCCAGAGGGGTTTTTACCTGACATGCGTATCTTGAGCTATCATGAGATTATTCTTTCTTTCTTTCTTGTTTAGTTTTGTGATTCCATGGTTAAGAAAGAAAAAAGGAAAGCCATTAATAGTATATCTATCTTTTGTTGTCTAGACTGCTTTACAAACTAACTGCATTAGGGTTTTTAAGTCGTTCCAGAACTAGGGTTTTGGAAAAATTCATAATGATCGTTCGAGAAACAGGAGGAGCATAGCCATCATCATCAGGACCTTCCATGCAACTGGGGCTTAACTCGACACACTCCAAGAGCACCATTATCATCATCATCCTCGCTATTACCATCATCTTTGCTTTGATAAGTTAACACGCTCAAATTAGGAAGACCATGTAATCATCATTATTCCATGCACTTTCTGTTGTGTACCAACTAATAAAGAATCTACCATGTGAATCGGGCAATTTCAATTTGTTTCCTTTCTTTTGAGCACTTTGGACCTTTTAAGTTATGGAGTCAGAAGGCTGACGGATGGTCTACTCAACAAGGAGAAAAAATAAGGGGATGAGTTCGGCATGAAGTTTTCGTGTGGGGATGTGTGGCCAAATGCCCAAGGAACGTGTAGGCCACACGACATCGAATGCCAGTCTGTTGTTTACATGACTCTCAAGTGTAAAAAAACAAGAATGTTTGTGTGTATATTGTAAATGTTTGGCACCCATTTTTGTTGTTATCTGTTTATAAGTTGATTAAATTTACTTAGAGGTTATAAATATTTATGCACTCATTTTTAATTATGCATTTAATTATTATAGTTCATTTTGTAAATTAAATTATTAATATATTTATACACATTAAGTGAGGTTATAACACTAAACATCTAACCTTGGGTGAGTAATATTTCTACGGTAGTTTGTAATTCCTGTTATACGGTTGATCGGTGCTTCTTCTCGATTTTCTGCATATCAAGGTCTAGCTTTTCCTACCACTGGCCGCACTTCTGGAGTGCATATATGTGTATGGTGTGGTTCCCACCTTAACATATATAAATTATTCATAAAACTCTTTCAACAACTTAAGTTGTTAGGTTAAAGATTTAAACGTTTTGTGATGAATTTCTTCCTTGGTCTGGAAATTCAGATATTGTAAACTTTTGGTCATATATTAAGAAGCAAAGGGCTGTGGTTAGCTGGAAAGCACCAACTAGAGGATTTGTAAAAGGGACTACTGATGGATTTTCGGTTGGGAAACCTGGAGGTGATGGGATGAATGGTGTTCTTCGAGGCTCGGATGGGAAGTTTCTTTTTATCTTTGGTGTCCTGCGAATATTATTGACTCAAATGAAGCGGAATTAAGAGATGTTCTATATGCTTTAGGAATACTTTTCTCATACCAACATTTAATTGAAATCCGAGGCATTATGATGGAGATGTATTCAAAGAATGCTTTAGCACTCCGTGAGGAATGAATCTTTTGGTGAACACCATTCATACAATGTTGTTGTTTCTTCCACCGGTTTCTTTTCATCAAGTTCTACGAGGAATAATGAAGTAGCATATTGACTTGGTAAATCACAAGTCAGAAGGAATATCGATTTTATTGCTTTATGTTGATTGAATTGTACTTGAATCTTCTTTCTTTTAATGTTTTCTGGATGTTATGATCTTGATGCTTGGTTGATGTACTCCATGCCTGCATCATATGTTTATTGCTCTATTTGTCATTGATTCATCAGTTGAATAAATTTTGCTCATCAAAACAAATTTCCCTGTTTTTGGATAGTTTCTCCATACGAAATCGGACTTTAATGTTACTGAAAGGAGGTGAAATTTCTGCTTCCTTCATTGTAACTCACTTTATGGGACATATGAAAGGACCCTTTCTCCTAATGTTCTCGAAAAGGAAAAGAGAATACGGATGTAACTTGCCCTATACAGGAAGCAGACAGGTCGAGAAATTCCCACCTTGAACGGGACGGGAAAGGGAAAAATCATCCCCCGTACCTAACCACGAGCCGTGGTTGTCGACCCTGCATTTCACAGATACGGCCTCCGGACATCCTGCCTTCGCAACAAGTTTAATAACAATGTTTACATCATTTTAGGTACAGCTAAAAAGGACATTCAAATGCCAAACGGTTACCGTTAGATACAGGTTACTGGGTTTCTTTCAAAATGCACCATACAAATGAAAAACATATCAAATCGGTCAGCCATGCATAAAGAATGCTTCGAAAACATTTACATCTGCCTCTACTACTTGGCGTCTACTAAATTCTAATTTTAAATTAAGGGATACATCTTGAGCACATGCATACTGAAAAATAAGAGTCTTGAAAAGGCAAAAAAGGGAAGAAGGATCTGCATGTGACATGCTTTGTGTTCTGTCCATGTGGCCAACGCATACACATAGTACATACATACAATATGAGCTTTCTTTATTCAAAAACCAATTATATTTACTGATTTATTTGCATTTATTTTCTTCAATAATTTCATTTTATTTATGATTCATATCAAAAAATCATTTGAATCAAATAGATTTATTTAAAATTTATAATAAATCTATTAAATTCCCATGTTACTTACCCAGAGATGTTCATGATTCGTATACGGTCAAACTAGCAATGATCACTGCTCACACGGGCTAAACCAGAAGCTGTCCACATAACACGTGCAGAATCAATTATGAGATAGTTTTTTCGGTTACGCTATTAACATCTCCATTAATTAATCAACTACAATTAACTAACTAAAATATTAATAATAAGCAATTATTTATTTATAACAATTCGTTAAAATCCACCGTTACTAATTTATAGAAAATGACAATTTCGGAAATCCATTGGAGCTTTGTTCGGTAAATTTTAATATTTATTTAATTTCAATGCAAAAATAAATAGAATTTTAACTTATTTTCATTATTTAATTTTGAATAATGAATATGAAATTATAAAATAATAATTTGGTAATAGATAATGAATTTTAATATTTAAGATTGAGAGAAATGAGATCCAACAACGGAGGAGGGAAGTCGCGTTTGAAAGAATTCAAACCCAGTTGGCGGATGGAGCCGCCTGTCTGCCTGTCTGCCTGTCTGTCTGTCTGTCTGTCTGGCTCTGTCTGTCCGTCACAGGCAACAAAATGCGTCCACTGGGGCACCTTCCAAGCTGGCTTCTTCTTTCTACTCCAATTCTTGACACATCTTTAATCTGTTATTGCTATTATTATTATTATTATTAACTCCTATATTTTTAATTCCCATTTCTCCTCATGCATTTCTTTCTTCGATTTTCTTTTTTAATAATTTGATTTTTTTTCTAATACTGCCACAGAAAATTCTCAAAGTCTAGATCCACATTTTCTTTCTCATCTCATATTAGGGTCTATCTGTCTCTCTTCCTGTCTCTTTTCTACTTCTCCACTTCTGATTCAAGCGATTCATCTGCAGATTTGCCTTTCCAGGTTCTTCTTCTACTTCTGGTAATTCGCATTTGTGATTAATATGTCAATGTTTGTTTGGTAATATAATTATCTATTTGGGATCTGTTTTTCTTTTCACTATTGAAAGCGAATAGTGATGTGGATTTTGATTTATAATCCATTTTTGCAACAATGGTCTCTCCAGATGCCGGAAAGTTTTGACCTTTATGTAAAATTATGATATGGGATTGATCTGTTTTAGGTGAATTTAATCTGTTGTAGAAGATAATCATTGGGTTTGATTAAAAAAAGAATTTTAAATATAAAAGTTAGCATTTTCTTATATATGTATATATGGAATTTCGTTGGTTGTATTTTTGTTATTGTTTGATACATTTACGATTAGGGATTTTGTTCTTCCATCTTTTCATCTCTCACGGCAGTCTGCATCTGCATTGTTGGTAGAGTAGGATAACGCCAGTTTTCTAAATTTTTCAATGTTGAGTTCTCTGTAAAAAGGCAGAAACTTACACTAGAAGTTGGGATCTTTCAAAAGTTTTGGTTTTTAATCCATTTCCGTTCTTTCTGTGCTCAGAGTTGTACTTTTTGGATTTCTGTTAATATGATTTCTCAACTCTCATCAAATTAGTTTGAACATTTCAGAGGGAGAGATGGCAGAGCCAAAGCCAACAACACCCTTGATGCCAGAGTCATCGTCAAGAAATCTTCCTGATTTTAAGAACTCAGTCAAGTTAAAGTATGTGAAGCTTGGCTATCATTACCTAATCACCCATGCAATGTACCTTTTCCTCTCACCTCTTGTAGTTATAATTGCAGCTCAGCTTTCGACTTTTACAATCCAAGATCTTTACACCCTTTGGGAGCATCTACAATTCAATCTTGTATCGGTGATCCTTTGCTCAACTCTCCTTGTTTTCCTATTTACACTCTATTTTGTGACTCGTCCTCGGCCTGTGTACCTTGTCAACTTTTCCTGCTACAAGCCTGACGAATCTCGTAAATGCACTAAAAGGATTTTCATGGATCAATCTCGGATGACTGGAACATTCACGGAAGAGAATCTCAACTTTCAGCAGAAGATTCTTGAGAGATCCGGCCTTGGGGATTCAACGTACCTTCCAGAGGCTGTTCTCAATATCCCTCCAAACCCATCAATGAATGAGGCTCGAAAAGAAGCTGAGGCTGTGATGTTTGGTTGCGTAGATGAGCTTTTGGCTAAGACCTCTGTTAAGCCGAAACATATTGGAATCTTGGTTGTGAATTGTAGCTTGTTCAATCCCACTCCATCACTTTCTGCCATGGTTATCAACCATTATAAGCTTCGAGGTAATATAATTAGCTTCAATCTAGGTGGCATGGGCTGCAGTGCAGGCCTGATTTCAATAGCTCTTGCTAAGGATCTTCTTCAGTGCCATCCGAACTCTTATGCATTGGTCATCAGCATGGAGAACATCACATTGAATTGGTACTTTGGAAATGATAGATCAAAACTTGTTTCAAACTGTCTATTTAGAATGGGAGGGGCTGCCATACTTCTTTCGAACAAACGATCTGATAGAAGAAGGTCAAAATACCAATTGGTGCATACTGTACGTACTCATAAGGGTGCGGATGATAAATGCTTCACTTGTGTTACCCAAGAAGAGGATTCCAATGGTAAAGTTGGAGTCAGTTTATCGAAGGATCTCATGGCAGTTGCAGGCGATGCTCTGAAAACCAACATCACAACGTTAGGACCTCTAGTTCTGCCAATGTCTGAGCAGCTGCTCTTTTTTGCGACATTAGTCGGTAAGAAGCTTTTCAAGATGAAGGTAAAACCCTACATCCCTGATTTCAAGCTAGCATTTGAGCATTTCTGCATCCATGCTGGAGGAAGAGCTGTTCTGGATGAATTGGAGAAGAACTTGCAGCTATCTGATTGGCACATGGAGCCGTCAAGGATGACGCTGTACCGGTTTGGGAATACATCTAGCAGTTCGCTGTGGTATGAATTGGCTTATTCAGAAGCCAAAGGAAGAATCAGGAAGGGAGATAGAACTTGGCAAATAGCATTTGGGTCAGGTTTTAAGTGTAACAGTGCTGTTTGGAAGGCTTTGAGGACCATAAAACCTGCAACGGAAAAGAACCCTTGGATGGATGAGATCCATCAGTTCCCAGTTGAAGTTCCAAAGGTGTCAGCTATATGAATACCAAAATGATTGATCATGTTGTTGAGATTCTTAAGGACATGTGACTTGATTGATTTGTGTCAGGTGCACTAGCAATATATTTTTTAATTATTGTAGAAGTAGGACCTGAATATTTTCGAGGACTGGAATTGGAATATGAAACTGATTTGATCTCCGCATTTCATTTCTTGTGTCAATGATTGCACCATTTTGTTTCAGTTTGAACATTCTCTCCTCCAGCCATAAACTCATGGTTACAGTGAGTGTTGGTACCAAAAGAGTCACGGTTCGAGTCTTGGCAGCCGTAGGAGTTACACCTTTTGGGTGGGTTCCTTATAGGTATCAAGACCATGGATCCCCATTTAGGAGACTGCTGGGTACTGTGATTTACCCCTCTATAACTGTTCAGCTCTATAACTGTTCAGGCTCGGGTGTGGGGCCTTTGGGGTGAGGGCATCACCTTTTGGTATCAAACGGTTACAATGAAGCTGATTCTACCGTACAAGGCATGTCATGGGTCAGTCTAGAATTATCACAAACTTGTCGAGTAGCAAAATGCTAGACCGTTTAGCCTCTAGTGACTGAATAGCGTGTCGGATCAAATCATCTGCAGTACAGACAGCAGAATGAACAGCCCATATGAAGAAGTTTCGCTCGGTAGAACCAGATGCAGCAACTCCACACCGCACTTTTTAAAGTCCTTCCGATGTCCCAATCACCCATCATACACTGACAAATTCAGTAATATGACCATTCACTAATATACTAAACCCATGACCTAAATTGCTCTATTACTGGATAAAGCCATGAAAGAAAAGTGAAAAGGCAGCTTCTAACACTGGGGTATCATGGTTTTGATGTTTGATCTGTTAAAACATCATACTAACTTTCATCGTATTAATGAAGAAACATGAACCCTATGGAAAACAATCACTACAACAGAAACAAATCAAAACCCATCAAAAAACAAAAATCTATAATCTTTAGTATAACCAAACTATGATTAGTCCGTAAATAATTCGACAAATTCAAATCCCAATCCTGCCGGGACTAGGATTCGGAATTTGGTGGGTGGGGGATTAATTAAATCTACAATAAACCGATCGAAAACGGATATTAGGATGAGAAGGCCCATTATCATAAAAACTGAGAAGCCGCCATAGCCTAGCCCATGAGCACAACACTATAAATCAAAAACAAACCCAACCCATTATTATAAAAACTGAGAAACCGCCATAGCCTAGCCCATGAGCACAACACTATAAATCAAAAACAAACCCAGATCAAAAACTATCTTTTTCAAATCAAAATTCTGTCTTGTCCCCAAAGAAACTAAAAATCCAAGAATAAGCAATCTCAAAATCTCACCATTCATGGCAACGGTAGGAATCGAAAGAAAACAGCCTGATTCAATGATCGCTGATGAAACTTGCTCCGCAAAACCGGTTGGCAAACAAGGAGAAGGATTGAGACAATACTATCTCCAACATATTCATGAACTTCAGCTTCAGGTCCGACAGAAGACCCATAATCTTAATAGACTTGAAGCTCAGCGTAATGAGCTTAATTCTCGAGGTATTCCGGTCTTATTTTTAATCATTTTCATTTCCTAGGGGTTGTATTTTTTTTCAATATTTTCTGTTAGCTAGGGTTTGGAGTTTTAACCTTGTGATTGACGATTGATGTTGTTAGATCTAGGAATTTATCCTTGAAATTACTTTCCACGGTATCACCTTTGTTTTGCTTTTTAGGGCTTTACTTGGCCCTCTTTATTGTTAGCTGCGTAGTGTAACATGTATTGATGTGGTGTTTCTATCGATGAATGACGTTGACTTGATGTCTAATTTGCGTAGTGAGGATGCTTAGGGAAGAACTACAGCTGCTTCAGGAACCTGGGTCTTATGTTGGTGAAGTTGTCAAGTTAATGGGCAAAAATAAAGTGCTAGTTAAGGTTGGTTCTTTCTTTTTGTTTTGGAAGTTATTCATAGCGATATGGGCATGTTACTTTGTTTTTGTTACTTGTATTATTACTGGTGCCTTTTATGCAGACTGATGATGTTCTTCCGTGTGGTCTGCTCGCACCTCATTCCTTGGTTTTTTACATGAGACATATTGACATAATTTTCTTGAAATTGTTAGTGATTTGATACATATGCTTGATAGATGGTTTGAATTGGAAAATTTGTTTGCTGGTAGAATGGGTTTCTTTTTAAGAAATAACACACTGATCCATTGCAGATTTGACAATTACTATCCTCTTGGAGGAGGCAAGTGGTCTAGTAGATTGAAATAGAAATTTAATGTTTCCGTATGAATAATAAATGCTTAACTAAAAATTTTTAGTTTGCTTTCTAAATGTGGTCTGAATATCCTGTGCATGCTGTAGACAAATGCATTTATTTTGATAAGAATGAGTGTGTCAATAATATTATTTATAGTTGCATTTTTTCTTTTAATTCCTGTTCATCATCCTTTTCTTACTATTATCTGCCGTAAACTGCATTTCTGAAGGCCAACTTAGTTATGCTACTGTTAAATGTAAATACTTGTTTTGCATGTTGTACTAAGGGTTTCAGACTCATTAAACATTAGCTACAAGGCTTCTCTCATTTGCATTTGGTTCTTATGATCATTAAGATTGAAATATCAGGATGCATGTTGACTCTCCTCTTTTTCCAGGTTCACCCGGAAGGGAAATATGTGGTTGATATTGATAAAAATATTGATATCACTAAGATCACACCATCAACCAGAGTTGCCCTCCGAAATGATAGCTATGTTCTTCACTTAATCTTGCCAAGCAAAGTTGATCCGTTGGTCAACCTCATGAAAGTAGAAAAGGTTCCAGATTCTACATATGACATGATTGGTGGCCTTGACCAGCAAATTAAGGAGATAAAGGAGGTTTGTCCAAAATTTTTGTCTGTTCTCCTTAACGTACTTGATTGTACTTCATAGCTGTCTGGCTAGGTTGTTGGTTGGTTCATGGTTAATGTGCTTCTAATCTTTTCAGGTCATCGAGCTTCCTATTAAACATCCTGAATTGTTTGAAAGTCTCGGAATTGCACAACCAAAGGTATTAAATTGCTATCAAGAGATTGGATCTGTCAATAGTGATTCTGGATATTGTCTTATTTAGATTCTAGAATTGTTTCTAACACTTTCATGACAGGGTGTTCTTCTGTATGGGCCTCCTGGTACTGGAAAAACACTGTTGGCTAGGGCAGTAGCACATCATACTGACTGCACTTTTATTAGGGTTTCCGGCTCTGAATTGGTTCAGAAATACATTGGTGAAGGCTCTAGAATGGTCAGAGAACTTTTTGTCATGGCAAGGTTTGTTCCCTGGTTCTCCCTCTCTTTGGTTGTGACAGCTTGTAAATGATTGACATTTATATATTTCATTTACTAGACATATTCGCAAAACTTCAAATTTGTATGTTAGCATTGCTTATCATGAGCAATCATTGAAAGAAATATACATTATGCATGTCTCCTTGGAGATTTTAGAAGTGTTGGTTGATGAATTGAACTTATTCTATTATTATGTTTAGAGCGTACTTTGAAATGAAATTGTTATAATGCGTGCTCTAATTTTGGTGACTACTAACCTGAATACTTACATGTGCTTCTGTTAATCTTGTTTTTGTCTTTTACTGCAGGGAGCATGCTCCATCCATCATTTTCATGGATGAAATTGATAGTATCGGATCTGCTAGGATGGAATCTGGGAGTGGGAATGGTGACAGTGAGGTGCAGCGGACCATGCTGGAGCTTCTCAATCAGCTCGATGGATTTGAAGCATCAAACAAAATTAAAGTATTCTAGTAGAGGGTGACATGTTAATTTATAATTCTATGTGGTTTTACGTTACATACTGCTTATTACCTACAATGGCATGTGCTTTAAACAGGTTTTGATGGCAACTAATAGGATTGACATTCTGGATCAAGCTCTTCTTAGACCTGGCAGAATTGACAGGAAAATAGAGTTCCCAAATCCTAATGAAGAGGTAAACTCCATTGTCACTGGCTATATGTTGATTTTCTCTTTTTCTCTTTTATCTTTCCTGTAATTCTATTGTCTCATTGGGAGTAACGAATTGAATAATCAATATGCAGTCACGTCTGGATATCTTGAAAATCCATTCAAGAAGAATGAATTTGATGCGTGGGATTGATTTGAAGAAGATTGCAGAGAAGATGAATGGTGCGTCAGGTGCAGAGCTTAAGGTATTTTTTCCAGCCTATATCTTCTAGTTTCTGGTGTTATCAACTTTTAGCAAGCAATTGCCATTTAAAGGATGTTTTGTCCTCGGCCTTTACTCCCTTCACAATCGATGCTTTTGGGGACATTGGTATGCATGCACCTTTTGCTTCTTATTCATGGAATGGATCCCAAAGCTTATATTTTACTGAGTTGATCTCAGTTATCAGCATTTTCTTAGCAACACATATTGAAAGAGATAGGGTTCATTCTTGATGAAATATAACAGCACATGGGAGAAGTTCTTCTCAGGAGTGAGCTTAAGTAGGATAGATTTGAACTTCTTTGGCTGCAGTATACTACTATACATGATATGCATATTCCAAGAAATCGATTTTTGTTTTACAGGCTGTGTGCACAGAAGCTGGAATGTTTGCTCTAAGGGAGAGAAGGGTCCATGTAACGCAGGAAGACTTTGAGATGGCAGTAGCCAAGGTCATGAAGAAGGAGACAGAAAAGAACATGTCATTGCGGAAGCTGTGGAAATAGATTTTAAATTATGCATTTTATATTATTTATTTTTGAACTTGAACCAATGGGAGCTCGAAGAGGAAGAACCTACGCATGTGCTTTTACTGGCAGGATTCAAGTAAGGGATCTATGGATAGTTCCTGCTTGTGTGATTTATATATGATATCCTGTATTACTTGCTTTGATTTTAATCGTCGAGAAAGTCAGTTTGTTTTGCGGTACATATTCTCTTGAGAGCAATTCCAGCAACGGATGGGGTTGGCAGTAGAATGGCTTATACATACATTGAACATTGCTGTCTGCTACTCGGAAAAATTGTAGCAAAAATGTCCAGCTAAATATATTGTAGCCTTGGCTGTTTGTTTCTGCAAACATAAGGAGCTCAATGATTTTTGTTACATGGGAGATAATTATGGTATGAGATTGACTCGGACATATTGTTAAAAAAGGAATAAGAAATGAAAAAGTATAATGCAAATGCAGAAAGCAGTTCTGGTTCTCAAATCTCAAATTTGACAAGCTTTCTTTACAATGATTCTTTTAACGAATGACCAAAATCATGTCAAACTTGACAAGCTTTCTTTGCAATGATTCTGAAGGTCGGTAAGCTACACCTTCACGTTGTCCATTGGATGGACCATGGGGCCGACAGCCATTTCCGTATCATCCCGTGATTTAAACAGATGAAATTGCATCTCGAATCTTTGTATCGATGAGGATTTCCGTCGGATATCCTTCCCTCAAATATGTTCCTGTAGGGTTTATGTAGAGATATAAATAAAAACATAATTAAGGATTCTTCGTTACGATTGGAGACCGATCCACGCAGAGAATGTAAAATCTCCATCCTTTTCGCTGTAATTTAATCTTAAGTTTGAATATTCCGCAATAATTTCTCCTTTGATATGTGCATCTCTTCCAAAAACTGAATGAATTCACTATTACGACCTTCGGTTCATGGGAAACCGAAGCAAATTCTTGGGTAGTAGTTAACTACAGGAAGAATGTTAGTTCATGAGAAATGAACAAAATCAAACAAAATTCTATGTGGGTTCATGGGAAACCGAAGCAAGTTCTTGGATATGTATTAATCTTTTCTTTCTCATTTCTCATGTTTTATTTAGCAATCCAAAACTTTATATTTCTTTCCAATCTATAACTCAAGATTGTAAAGGAAGGAAGGCATGCTATTTCAGCAATGCGCTGTGTACCTGCCCCTGGTAATATATAATTTTCATATCATTCTCTTGTTTACATGTTTAACACCGATGATCATCGTTGATTTGCATTATTTTTCAGAATACTTGCTCCAACGATCGATATGTCCTTCGGTTTTGCTCTTCCTGTCATTGCCTTTGGTCCGCTTTTCTTCTTTTTCGCGCTTCCATCAGATGGAACCTTCAGCACGGTGGAGACCGTTACTTCCACTGCTATATGTGGTATCATACACTTCTTGATTGGTCAGCCATTGATGATCTTGGAAGTTGCACAACCTACTATCATAATGTATAGTTATTTACTTTTTAAAAGAGAATGGTTTCAATAGGACAAAGTTGTTTCTGGCTTGGGCTGGATGACATGCATTCAGGATTTCCAACTTTTGCACCGCATTTTTAGTGGCTGATTGCTGTAATATATGGTTATATGTATTGATTATGATTTCCGTAGGGCCTGTGCATGGACAGTTCTTCTGCTCTTTCTTCTTGCCGTATTCAAGGTTGCAGTATAATCAATAGATTTGCAGGAGAACTTTCTGGCATATTGATTGCAGTTCTTTTCATTCAACAAGCTGTCAGCATCCCACTGACAAACCATTTAATCTACTCAAACTGGTCATGCAGAGAGATTTGCAGTTGGTTATTATAAGAAAAACAATGTTGTTTAAGTTACAGGGAATGGTAGGTGAATTCAGGATCCCCAAAGGTGAAAATCCTCACTCTGAAGAATATAGTTTCCAGTGGCTATTTACTAATGGTTTACTGGGTTTCATATTCAGTTTTGGATGACTCTTCACTTCTTTAAAAAGTAAAAGCGCAAGATTGTGGCAATATGGGACAGGTTTGTGAAGCAAATTAATGAGGTACCTTGGCATGAGCAGCAGTGTCTTCTGGAATCTGACATTTTTCGGCCTTTGCACAGTGTGGCTTCTTAGCTTCATTGTGGATTAAGGAGTTGCTTTAATGGTATTGGTATGGGCAGCATTATCATTTAGTGTGCTAGGAAAAGCTCCTTCTGGTGTTCCAAGGAAGCTTCAAAGTCCTCTTCCTTGGGATTCTGCATCACTAGAAAGTTCATTGATGAAATTAACTTCAGCGCAAGATCATGACTTTCGGTTTATGCTAATTCAAAAGGAATCTTGTTTACAGAGTGAATACGTGTTTGTGTTGATGCAGGTTCATCGTGAGGATTGGAACTTGAAAGAGTGAAGATAGTTCAGTAAGATCATGAAGAGTAAATGCATGTCCGGTTGCTGTCTATGTCATCAATTTCACATCAGAGCATTCTTTCATCTGAATTAAGCAAAGCATACAATAAAGAAGCAAAAAATGAGAACAATCTTGTTTGAACTACTCATTCTTTCTTCAGCGAGCAGGAAACCCTTTTCTTTAACTTCGATGTAGCTTGATTAGATTTGTTACTTTTACCGGTCTTAAATTTGCAATGCTCAGTAGTCTACTAACTGTTCAAATAAATTACTTAAAATTAACCAAAAAAAAAAACACTACATGTTGAACAGCTTTCAGAAACCACAGCAGAGGCACTTCCCTCCAGTGGTCCAACTCGGGCAATGGTTTTATCCATTGGATCAGCCGGGTATGCTAAACTTTTCAAAGAAAGAAGGCGAAACAAATTTAAAAAATAAGAAAGGAAAATAAAGAAGTTGAAAAAGAAATAAGATCAAGCACCATTGTGGTGCAACCATGTACAATGTGACCCTCAGAGTTGATGACCATTGGCCTCTTGTGTTTGATCATTTATGACAGGTAGAGAGAATTGACGGTTGATCTCGTTGGTTCGATCAGTTACAAACAAAATGTGATCACCATCTCTGATCACTTCAATGTCCTCGATTTCAGCTCTTTCCTTGCTAAGAATTTTGGCATGTGGTAGCCCAAATTTCTTGCCTCCAATCTCAACCAACTCCTGTAAGCTTCTTGGTAACAAAATAAGCTTCCCTGTGATGTCTGCCTTTTCTGGGCAACTAATTACCACCCTAGCAGGGTTAGCTCCATAATTATCTACACCTGTAGAAGGAGTAACTGGAAATGGTAATTCCTTCTCTCCCTTGTGAGCAGCTGACATCATTCCAAAGAGTGAGTTGTGAAAATTGTTGGTTCTTCGCCTTGGACGATTTTGGCCCCATGACCTATCATTACCTGTGAATGAACCCTCACGGGACACAGGACGAATATTTGGCTCACTCGTGAATCTGCCTAGAAATCTGATACCAGGCTGCTGCTGTTGCTCGGGAATCGGTACAGCAGTTTCAATTGCGGGCTGTTTACATGTTTCAAAAATGAATTTTATTTCTTCATGTCCTTGTTGGTCAGCTAGATCCCTGGGGGTCCAACCGTGAATATCTGGTTTGTTAATATCAGCACCTTGGTCCAAGAGAAATTTGACTATTTCAGTGTTGCCTTCGCAAACTGCAACGTGGAATGCAGTAGATCCATCTTTCCTCGGGGATATTACATCCCCTCCTAGACGGGCGATTTCCTTGAGCAAATTCAAGTTATTCTGTTCAGCTGCGGTGCATGCAAAATGACCCACATCTCCAGATTTTATGTTTGCACCATTTTCTATCAGCAGTTTGGTCAAATCTTCGTGTCCATTGACCATGGCCTCCCACAGAGGGACATTGCCTTCCGAATCTGAAATATACATCCATTTGGTTAAAACATATCTAGTTACTTGAACTTCTTACCATCATTTGCATAGTCATTTTTCAAATAAGTGCTCAACTTTTTCAAGTAACGAAACTAAATAATAAACCAAAATGCATCATTAATACATATAATAGAGTCTAAGATGGTTACCGACCAACAATGACGTCCGCAGAAGAAATTTATAAACCAAAGTCAATAAGGACGAACAAGTCAGGATGAAGGGGACAAAATCATATGTTTAGTTTGACTAATGAAGATTATGGCTAATGGAGTGACAGATTACTTGTACCATAGAATAAACAAAACGGAATGAGTTGAAGAAATATGGAAAGAAAACAACGCTGACTATCCTGAAAAGGCACAGGTGTAGAATCCAAATCACCAAAACAACAAACGCCACTTTCAAGTATGAGATGAAACAATGCATGCCGGCACAAAGAAGGAGATCAACCAGCTGTTTTGGATAAGAGTATTACAAGGTCAACTAAAATCCATTTCAACCGAATCAGCTTCATCTATAAACAACAATATGTATGTCAGATGGTTACAGGTCACCAGATTAACTATAATCGGTATGAGCAGCATGTAGTTATACGTCACATTCTACATTTTATTTTATTTTATTTTATTTTCCTTTTTCGTGCATGCTGGTCAGAACTTGCGAGAGGAGAAGAAAATGGGACTGAAATGAATATAATAATGAGAATAAAATGGTGAAAGAAAATGCATAGAGTAAGGTTTTGGCAATGGTGTGGAAGTTTACCTTTACAGTTAGGAACTGCACCGTAATCTAGCAAAAGAAGTACGCAGTTCTCGCTTCCTTTTGATGCTGCTATATGCTGACAGACATAATTTTGATTGAAAAAAGGTACATTAGATATGGGGATTGAAAAAATCGAATGTTAACAATGTTGAAAGATGGTTGACCACAAGTTTCTCATACCAGTGCTGATCTGCCGTTGTTGTCTGATTCATTTGGATCCATGCCTCGTTTCAACAGCTGGTGTAACAAGTTATCGTCACCCCTTTGTGCGGCAAAGCATAAACTTAGAGGTAGGTCCATTCGCCCACGAGCTAACATGTTCTCTGTTTCCAACAGAATTCCCTCCATTAACGGGTCCTTCTCTTCTTTCAAATGCTGCCCCACCCAAACCAAAAAACCAAAGGAAGTGCATAACTTGTTAGCAGTAATACCGGAAGAAAATAGTGGAAATTTCTGGTCTATATTCTAGTTATGGTTGGATGCATTAGAGTATACGAACCTGAAGCAGATTATTCATGATTATAGTCCCATCTCCAATATTTGCCTGAACAATATTTAAAAAGGTAGTGCGGT
Organism: Dalechampia spathulata; assembly: GCA_948192965.1. NCBI lineage: Eukaryota > Viridiplantae > Streptophyta > Magnoliopsida > Malpighiales > Euphorbiaceae > Dalechampia > Dalechampia spathulata. The sequence goes on from CANYBF012066925.1 coordinate 20,798, forward strand.
TCAGGCGCAACAGCTGGCTCAGTCTTTTGGTCCGCACTGTAAAAAGTTGTGGCCTATAACAGAGCACCCCAATTTCACCGCAAAGATCACCAGTTTTTGCCTGGCCAACAACCTGCAATCATCCACCAACATGGAACCATCAAGCACTGAAACCACAACACCTTTCATGTTTTACGCTTTTCAAAAGCAAAGGTGTTGGCTCTCAAACAACAAAACTTGCCTGTTCAACTCCATTTTTGTAAACCAGTAGATCCTGTCAAGCAACTCGAACATCAGATCATATTTGAATAATCGTACCAAACTTGAAAGTTTAACTCTTAACTGGAACAAAATGGTAGCCAAGAGTGGATTTTTAAGTCCTTACCGCAGCCCCAGTGACCAGTATGTAGAGGTCTGTTGGTGCTTCATTCTGCAAAATTACATCTTCTTTGGGAGGGAAATACTCGGCTTTCATTTCAGATACCTTCGAAAATCATTTATGACAAACATAGATCCAATGTGAATATTCAATCAACAGAAGTCAAGAGAATTGCAAAGAGAGCAAGTTTGGGTGAATTACCAGCTGGAAAAGCAAGTCATTGGAAACCCCACGAAATAGGTAGACTTTGTCAAGGAGAGAGTAGAAGAGATAATGCGAAATGCTCGAACGGATTGCTTTGGGAAGCGAATCAAGAGTCTCCTGCTGCTGAAGTCCCTCGGAATCCGTCCTAAACTTCAAACACAGATGTGCTAACATCTGATCTTGTAGGCGGAGAGGAAGTTGATTCCTGTGAGCAAAACTTGAAGCCGCTTGTATAGTATCTCTCTGAAATGATAAAAATCACCAGTAATGCAATAAATAATGGTTCAAAGAAATGGTGACCATCCAACACTGCAAATACAACTATTGCTGATTAAGAAGAAATACTCACAAATCTTCTAGTTCGACTCGTTCCATGAACAACCAAGTTGGTCATATTACCAATCAAATAAGCTGTCAATCCAAGGTTGAAGAGCATATAAAAGATGTCGAATATCATCTCCCTTGTATTGACAGGATGTAGATCACCATAGCCAACAGTCGTTAAGGTAGTAATAGACCAGTAAATTGAAGTCACATATCGAATCCACACGCTCTGCTCAAGGAAATTTTCTCCCAAGGATGATCCAATCCAAGTTCTTTCAGGGTTCTTATAGCGTGCGGCAATCAGATAATAGAAGCATCCAGCACTATGAACCGCGAAAAGGGTGACCTGTAAAGCCATCCACATGTTAATAGGATATTATATTTACAGGATTATGCTTTGTAATCTCATGTCACACACATTTCTATCTTCTCTTGAATACTTACACAAATAAGTTTGGCGCATCGAACCCAGAAGTAGTTATAGTTCCTATCTTTCTCCAGTCTGTTCCGATAAATTATATAGACAAATTTCTTTAGGAGATGAATCAAGCTACCAATATCCAAATTGGAGGCAAAAGAAAAAAGCTTTCTACCTGGAAAACAAGGCACTGACTCTTCTGAGACGCCAAAGGCGAAGCATATTGAAGAATCCATATTGTCTGAAAGGTTTGGGTGAAATCTTTCGAGCAAGTTCAGATGGGATTGTGGATATCACATCAAAGGCAAGCCATGAACTTGTATACTTCCAAGCAATCTTTTTTGGGTTATCAACAAGTAGGTAAGTAGAGTGATCAAGATAAGCAACAAAGAAGGTGAGAATAATATCCACAGTGAAGAATCCATTGACGACATTATCAGCTATGGCTAGTGGTACGTCTGGTTTTTCAAGAAACCCAAATTCGAATGGTGATACCCAAGCTGTATAGATGACCAGAACAACTAGAAAAGTCTCCCATATCCTGCAGCAATTTGTCAACAATTTTAGCCAATTTCAGGACATTCTTTTTCGGGTAACATTCTTAAAGCCATCAAAAAACAGAAAAATAAACTAACTAATGGTCAGCCAAGAATAAGTTATCATCTGCAATCATTCACATAAAGCAATACAGATAACACCAATGATTGCCCCCCAAGTTGACAAACTTTACACGAGAAAGGACAGAGGTGCCGAGGAATCCTGAATAGTGCTAACAGTGAAAGTCAAACCGGAAGAATCTTTTCAAGGCCTCCAATTAGGAACACCATTTCTTCCTACTCCGTGACAATTCAACACAACCACTCTTAACCAAAAAACAAGAAAAAATTTACTGGATCTCAGTTCTACGATACAATTCCTACGTTCAAACCCATATGAAGAACAATAAAAAATAAACAAAATAAATTCATATTGACTTTAATTGCTATCCGATCAACCTTGAAAACGCTTAATATTTGATTACCAAGAATTTAAGCAATCTAGTCCATTAATTTAAAGATCAAATAAGATACCCTTCTTGTGAAGTTCAAAACTTGATCGTAACATGATGATTAAAGATTCGGAAACCAAAAATTTCTTGGAAAGGCCAATCAATGACTGATACTTCAAAGATTCGAGAAAATCAACTTTGCACGGCCCTTTTCCAGAGGCCAATAGTCACCATCCCAAATATTACCAAAACAAATGGTGCAATATCAACAACAAATATGGAAACAGAAAAAACGAAAAGGATTCGAAAGTGTATTTGTATCAAACACACACTAGATGACGAAAACCAACCTTGGAATTCTCTACCTACCAAAAAGAAAGATCAGAGTGGGAAAAAGAGGAATGATTACAAAATCAGTTTAATGTAATAAACAAAGTGTCACGAGATTCAATGCCATTCTTTTGCACATCATTTACGAATAAACAAAGCAAAAACTAACCCAATAAAAGCAGTTAAGTCAAAACCAACCAACCCAGACAAAATAGCAATAATAACATAATGAACAAAAGCCAAAGAAAACAGAATCAAGATTTAAGAACAGTAGTAATGAAAACAAGAACAAGAAGAAGAAAAACGACAAACAGATAATCAGAATCACCTGTAACGGCGGTCATAAGGGGAGATAATGAACCGCCTGAGCTTGACTCTACGGTTACTTCTTGCACCAAGTGAAGGTAAAACTACGTTAGTAAGACTATACTGACTACCATCTCTAGATAACTGCTCCAACTCTCTTTCCCCACACACAGAAACCCGAAACACGCCTCTACTTCGTAGAGCGTCCATGAGTTTGCGAATCAAATGCGGAAAAAGAAGAGAGAAACAAAGAAGTTGGTTTCTTTCCTTGTTGGGTTGTTGTTTCCTTATATTATCGCATATGCACGTAAAACTATTTATATACAAAATATAAATTTAAAGGGGGTCGTTATAGGAGTTGTGTCTATGCGTCTTCTTGAAAGCATGAAAACCCGTGTGTCCTTTATACACACACACGCACACTGACGATATCTTTTTGGCTTCTTTTTGTGGTTTTGTTGTATTGTCTAATTTTTCTTTCTTTCCTTTCTGAGTTCACTGTTAGGCTCCATGTCTGCATTCTTTATTCCAAGAAATCACCTCTTTTGACCACTTTGCCACCCCTCCCCCCCTCTTCTGCTTAATATTTGTAATTATTTTCCTTTCTTTTTTTTTTCCTTATTTTCCACTTTGTACAGCTTTACTTGTTTTCTACTTTTAATAAATAATTCCCATGTGTTTTTATTTGTCTCTTTCACCATTGTTTCATGTTGTAATAATTTACATTTGGTAATGATATCTTCTCAATATTTTTCAAAAAGGAAATATAAAAATTTATTTTTTAAAAAATCTTATATGATTTATATTATCATACAACATTATAAATTTATTAATAATATAATAGTAATTTATTAGATATCGAATATTAATTGATTTTAGATTAATTAATTATTATATATTAATTAATATTTGATATTTAATAAAAATTGATATATATCATTATATTATTAATCTCACATAATAAATTTGAATCATATAAAAAAAAATTTTCATATCAAATATTTGTGATAATCTTTGTATATTTAATCTTAATCTTTGTATATTTAATCTACACAAAGATAGTGATTATATGATTAATGATTGGAATAATTTCAATAGGGTAGCATTAAACTCATCTTTTATTTTAATTTTGGAGACATGCAGGAGAGAAATTATTAGATAAATTTAGTCCATCAAATAAAATTATAAAATTAATGTAATATTATATTATTATTTTAATTAAATATTAAATATATATTAGATTTACATGCTAATTGTAATAGATATAAATAATAATAATAATAATAATAACAATAATAGTGAATGAAGATTTAATATTTAATAAAGAAAAAGGGAGTAAGCGGACAGAGGGAAACTTGAAGACTCCTCGAGATTCAAAAATATTGCTTTCAGCTCTAGCATTTCCTTTATCTATTTACCTTTCCAAAATTGAAGCCGGAATCTGGTATGCATAAGAACCAGATTAACTAATAAACAACCTATAAAAGGTAATTACCGAAAATCGCAACAATATCTCTCCTTTTATTTAAAATTATTTCCTTATTATTTTATTTTATTTTATTTTTTACACCTTTTTAACTTATTCCAATTACAGAAATATATATAGATTTGATTACAAATATTGGGAGAAGGAACCCTGCTTGCTGCCCATATTAAATGACCGAAAGGTCCGACCAATTATCATTTGCCCTCTATATCTATATAAGCTTCAGCCGACCCTTTCCCTGCTATTTTCGATCGGAACTTGTGATTAAATTATTTAGGGGTTTTGGATTATGCATATTACTGGAAGAGGCATGGGTTTATGGATTTATTATATACAGGTCAAATATCATTGAGTCAAATATCATAGAACACACAACATGGATGCATTATTGATCTTTAAGCTACGTATTTATATATGCAAAAGTCAATCACATGATTTCTCTTATGATCATACATTATCTATTATTGTTATTTTTTTATTTCAGTGAAAGTGTATAAGTCAACTAGAAAATAGTAACTGATAAATGATTATGGGCTTTCAAATTTTAATATAAGTTTATGATTAAAATTATTAATTTCATAAAGATTTAAAAATCATTTAATATTATTATTTCTTCTTATATCCTTTTTTTTTTTTTACTGCTAAGATGGCAATAATTATATATGAACTGGAGAGGACCATTTTGGACATTTTACAGAGGAGGCAGACATTCAGTCCATGAGAATAACATGTAAAATGCTCTAAATAATTTTACATTTTGGTACTCATTACTTCCACTCAGTGTGATGTACAAAGTGCGCTCAAAGTCAATTATCCATAATTCAATTTTGTTAATTAAAGTTTAATTAATTCTTTTATTCATATAAAATTAATGGGGATAAATTATAATAAGTGCCCACTTGCATGAATTTTATAATTTTCATGATGTTTATTTGTAAATTATAACTAAATGTGTAATTTAAATTGATTTTATAATTATTATGAATAAGAGATATTGACGTAATACTATTTTATTCAAAGGTTGAAGGAGGGGAGAGGGGAGAGCGGATGCCTGGAATAGAGACATGATCTCTAGGGCTTGACTAAATGAGCAATAAGTAGCAAGGACGAAAGTGAAGATTGTCAATGACATGGTAGTTGAACAAAGAATTTGAAAGAAACGAGGGGAATGGCAACGGAGTTTTCAGAAAAGCAAGCACTTCCATTTACATTTGAGGGAAGAGTGCGGGAAACGAGCAGACCGTACCTTGAAGTTATTGAGTAATAATTAGGATATTTTTGAAAAGATGAATGATGGTTAAGTAACTCCAAAACTAACCTTTCAGATAAGACCATGTATCCCTTTTTTTTCAAAAAAAAAAAAACAACGAATGAGAAAAGGAGTTGATAGACTTAAGACGCAAACCAGTATCACGAAGTCACCCCTAACACCAGCCAGGCACCCAAACCCTGATCAAGTAAATGCTGCTAGATGGTATCAACCGCAATTCTAAATAGTGCATAAATTCTTGGACTTGTTCAAAGGGACATCCCTGATAACTTCCAGACCAAGAAATCTTACACTTTATTTAAAGTCCAAATATATCTTAAAAACAATGTACTAGCTTAATAAGGATTTCAAGCCTAGCCCTCTTATTTATTTTTTCTAGCTTATTTAGAAAAAGCTCTTTCAAATTTAAAATCATCTTTCATCTTAAAATAACTTGTCCACTCTATGTAAAGACATTATCATTTACTAAACTAAACGTTGGAGGCATTTTTTTGAGAAAAACAAATAAACCAACAAACTAATAAAGGTGGAAGTGAAGAATGTAATGATGGAGGAAGTAGTGGGAGAAATTAGAGGGCAGCGTGAAACCCCGGAAGGGGAGTGGGAGTTCCCTCCATACAATTAAAAGCCATGCTATATGCTATGTTCCCCCTACTTCTCATCCTCTTGTCTCCCTCTTTTTCTAAAAGCATTTCCCTTCTTTTTGGAATATCCAATCTGCAATGATTCTTTAATACGGCCAACTTTATTCCACCTTTCTTTATTATTATCTGAATTTTTTCATTTTTATTCTAAATTACTTTTCTCTGATTAAATCTTCAATAACTACTTCACAATTGATGAAGATAAGGTTTTTTTTTTTTAAGATTAGAAGATGAAGATGAAGATAATAGAGGAGATAGAGATTAATATTTAAATAATTCATCCACTAAATTCATTGTTTTCTTTTTAAAAAAAAAAGAATTACATTTCATTTCACATGAACAGTAGAAGAGTATTAGAGTAGATGAATGTCATAGAAGTAAACTCATCTTAAAAGAAACTACCAAAAATGGAAGCATATAGAATAAAGATGAGATGAAGGAAATCCAAGACTGAAAAACTCTAATTCATGGTGAGAGCTAATACATAGCATGGACATAAATATTAAAAAATACGGATCGGATAAATCAAGATCATAGCTAAAATTTAGAAAATAAAATATTAAATACACAGATTTATGTGGAAAATTCTTAAATAAATTAGGGTAAAAATCACGGACAAAGGATCGAAGAATATTATTAAAGAAAAATAATTTGGAATTACAAATACGACTCAAAAGATAAACTCTCAAATATATTTTTTTTCTCATCCCTATTTTCTCTCATATGGAATTTGGGATTTATGATTTTATGAGATCTGTTTTGTGATAGATTTTTACCTATGTTGTCTCTGCCTATTTATAAGCAGAGGGTACGCGTATAAACCGCGTACCCTTCTGACTTTCCTTTTTTATATATATATAAATAAAATCAATAATTATGGCGCTCTATTTTCTTTCTCATTTTGCGGGCGCCACCTTCTTTTACTTTGACAATAAACTCGGTGGAAAACTAGGAAGGAGGAGGGAAACCGGATTCATCTTTAAAATCGACTCTAAATAGTTACAATTATTTATATAAAATTTTGAGTTCGAGAAAGAATTCATATAACTCAAATAGAATTAATTTAATTATTTAAAAAATATGAATACCTATAATAGTATTATAGGGAAAAAGCCCCCCAACTCTAAATAACTCAATGATCAAACAAATCCGCACAGGGAATCCTCATTTACAGTGCCTTTTTATTTGGCTTAATCTGCAATATATCATGGAATGATGATTCTTTTTCAAAGACGTAACATGCGCAATATCTACCATTAAAATGCTTAACGTTTCTTTTTTTTTTTTCTTAAAAAAAAAGTTGATGCGAAATTTGAACCAGTCATCCGCTTATGAGATGCTTTGCGTGACTTTCTCATCAATAAAGGAGATGTTTAGATAATGATAAGTTTGGAATAAATTATCCATGATATTTAATTTTATATTTTGTATTTATATTTATTATTTATTATTTATTTTATGTATATTCAAATTATAGTAAAATACAATTGAATTTTATTTTAACCTCATAAAAGAGACCCAAAAAGAAAAAGGTTTAATTTCGGAATTAATTAAATTATATATTAACAAATAAAAAACTTTTGATTTTTATAGAAGTTTTAAATCAACAAGGAAAAAAGGAATCCCATTTAAAATAGCTGATTTTTCTGCTTAATTCACTGTATTAATGTAGTAGAATTTATTAATCGAATTCATAATTAGAATACTAAGAGTTTTTTTGAATAAAAATTAGAATATTGGATTAGCGTAGAAGGAGTTATATCCGGTGGAGTCACGTAATTTGGTGCAATTTCCCAATCAAACCGTTCATTCATCACCGTCTTTTAATCTATAATTAGATAAAATTAATTGTTAATATATATCAACAGCAGGGGAGGGGGTAGATAGATAACTATAACTATATATCATAATATATACATTATGTATAATTAATATATTACAATGCATGAGAGATAAATATATCATATTTATCAAATAAGTAGTAATGTACAAAAAATATTAATATGCGAGTTGAATAATTAACAAATGTCCATGGTATGCACCTAAGCGAAATTCCAATTAAATAATTAAAAAAATGTCTAAATAATTGGAGGGGGTGCCGCCTAATTAGCCAGCACATGTCGGTAGATTTGAGTGTTGTTTTAAAAAAAGGAAAGTCTGGAAAGAAACATAGGAATTTTGAGGAAAAAAACAGAGCTTTGGATGGGTATTTAAATCCATAATTATCAACTTAATTTCGTTATTATCCTCCCTAATTTAGAATGTTATATATAACTAGACTCGAGAGTTCATATATCAATTAAAGAATCTTACCCAAAATAGAATTAAGATTCAAGAAAATTTGTGGAAAATATTAAAAATTTACTTTTAATATAAACATAGTTCTTGAAAGGTTGCTCTTACAATGGTTCTAAATTGACCATATCCATATTGGTCTTTTTCAAAAAAATAAATAAAGGAAACAGTGGAAAGGAGGGGGACCCAGTTGAAGAAGAGGAAGTAGGAAGTGGTGGGAGAAAATTGAAGTAGTGGCGGTGGCGGCTGAAAGTGATGATGGGGCACGTGCCCCATTTTTCTGAATTGCGCGTTCCCATTTCCGCCTTTTTGGATTTTATGTTAATCATTCCCCCCTCCCTCAATCACCTCGTCCCTCCCCTTAATCCTCCACTTTTCAAAATTAAAATTAAAATTAAGCCCCCTTTAATCCCATGTTCTTACTTTTTCCACCATAGATTGTGGTGGTTGCGGCGAACTCTGATTTCAGTAGAACATAAAATTGAAAGAAGAGACCAGCAGAATCTGCACAATATTCTGAAGATGCTTCTGTAACAACGACTGATCATGACCCTATTGACGACCATGTCAACTGCATGGTAATCAAAAGTCTATGAATCCCATCATATTTGGCAGTAAATTAAACCTTCGTTTCGTAGGTTCAGACTAGATGGCCATCCAAGATTCCTATCGCGTGATATCTATGAATAGCATTTTCCCAACTTCCCCTGCTTGCGGATATCATCACACTTCAAAATAATGTTAATCGACTGTTCTAAAAGTTATACCTATTATACCAACAATAAACAATGCTTTCGTCTTTGAATTTTGAAAATGATATAATTTACATTTAAAAAACATGTTAAATGTATAACACGATTACGAAACCCCCATGAACACTTCTGAGATGAGCAAACAAAGACCAAGGAAAGGAAATAGGTAGAAGTTTAGATCACGGATGACACAAGCAATGCAAGTAAATTGACTGTGGCATTGGATTAAGTTATAGGATAAGAGGGGCAAATGGATATTTTTATTTCCCAGCAAAAACAAGAAAATGGAGACGAATGCCACATTTCAAAGCAGATTGACAGCTGCCGAATCGGCCAATCCTGAGGAGATAATAGGTTTGGAAGTTTAGTTCCCATTAATGTCACCCTCGGTCGGCCCATAAAACCAATTCCAAGGAATCGCTTTCACAGAAGCAAGAGGGCATTCAGGGGACCATATCATATGGTAGGGGACCTGCTTTTAACGACATGCCTGGTGCTGCATCTGTTTGACCTGTGGGGATCTATTGTTGCTTCCTCCCACAAATCATTCTATTGCTACTTTTAAAATATCATATGTATAATTATCAATTTTGAATTATATTTTATTTGGCATTCCCCAGACGAAGAGATGATATTGCAAAATCTTGTATCAAAAAATTGACAACCGATATTTGGATCAAACAACCCACGTAGGAAGTAGAGGAAAATTATTGCTCATTGGGGAATGAATGTGTACGAAATGGTCAAATAATTGGGAAGATGGCAGGGGTCCATTTGGTGTCATGGGCATGTGAATTGTGGTCACACCTTGTAGGACTAGATCACTATGCCTTCAAGCCATTCTTGCTCATCTCAGAAGCCAATTTTCTACGTCACCTAATGTTTTTTGACCCCTTTCTATTCTTTTATTTTCCTCTTATTTTTTTTTTTTAAAAAAGCACAACCCGGTTCTATTTTTGACGTAATTTATGTACATAAATTTCCTGCAAAATAAATAAATAATTTCTAACGGCCATCCCCAGTTTCATGTCATCACAAAAAATAATTAAAAAAAAACCCCGGAATTATTACCTTTTTGGCGTTACTTGAGGATGAACAACTTCTTTCGTGAAAACGTACACCGTCAACTTCTAGTTTTGCTGTGAGTCGTACCTTTCATCTATTGATATTTTGGTTTTAGAATTATAATGCATTTAATTATTAAACTATTTATTAAAATTCAAGTTTATATTTAAATTATTAAATAAAATATGATATATAATTTTATTATTCTACTCCATATTTGATGATATTGGACTAGAGTAGTAAAATTATACATTATTTTTTAATTTAATTCATTTCTTAAAATAATATTTAAGTTTTGAAATATAATAAATGATGTATATAAGATTTAATGTAGTTGATCGATAATTATTAATGATTTCAATTTTATATAAATAATTTATAGCTTATAATTCAAATTAAAGATGAATTTTTAAAATTAACTTGCTTGTACCATATCACAACAAATCAAAACATTAATAATCATTAAAAAAATTAGAAAAATAATCTTATACTTAAAAGAGTTTTTTGAACTTCTAATGTTATAAAAAATAAATTTAAATTTTATAGAATTATATTTTATTAGGGATAATTACAAAAATAAGGACTTTTATTTTATATTTTATAATAAATCATATACTTTTTTGTAATTTCATAAAAATATTAAATTGTTATGGATTTTTTTTAAAATAATAGAATTTTACTTCAAGTAAATTTGAAATAAATTTTTTATATACAAAAATAAATTTACATGAAATTTTTAAAGTGTTAAAACTCATTATTTTCAAAAAAAAAAAAAAAGTTCATCTTTCCCTTCCTCATACTCCTCCCTTCATTCATTGAGCTGGAGGAATCCATAGGAGTCCCGCCCGTTATGCATTGCATGAAAGAACCTTTCTTTGTATGACTTATCTTTTGCCTTAGGTGGCGAAACGAAAGGGAGATCAATCGAAAGAAAAAGAGAAGGCCATGAATAAAGAAGTGGTGGGCTTTTCACCTTCTTTCTAGCGACTCGGGGAGCTGATCTGATAAATGCACTTCGAAGGGAGGGAAGCTAGGTTTCCCATGTTGGTATGGTCGAGCATTAAAGATCGTTTTTATTACTGCATGGAAAATAGAAGAATGTGCATAGAAGCCGAAGACAATGGCAGGGGTGATTGCCAGCAGAAACCTGCCCAATTGGGAGCCCATTCATTGGTACAACTCGGACAGTCCTCTATACATATATACTGTGGAGTCCAAACACAAAACCCAATCTCTTGTTCAGAGAAACTCGCTGCCACCTTATGGATTATGGCAAAACAAGCCCATTCTTTCCGCTAATCATGGCTTTTCTTCGAGGCTTACGGATAAAAATGGAAAAATTTACCAAAACATACAAGTTTACATTTTTTCATAAAAATATTTATAGGAACATAATTTTCTGAAAAATTCATCAATTGATATCATTTATTAATCAATAATTGTTAAATATATAATAAGGTATAAAAAAGATACTAACTTCGTTGTTATCCTAGATGTCAGAATTCATATTTATATATCTTCTTTTTCATTTTTTCTCTTTTCTATTTTTGTATGACATAATACAATTTTAAAAAATATATTTTTTATTTTCATTTTTCAAAATAGTACTATCGAAGTAATTAATAAATTAAACACTGCATAAGTTATTAATTGGTGGAGATATTTATGTCAAAAAATAAAATATAATTATTTATACATCCTTTTTTATACTAAAAAACTACAGTTTTTTAAGAAGATTTACTCGAATTGCAGAGAAGGGAATTTATTTAAATTAAATATTAAAAATTCGAAAAATGAAAATATTATACCAATACAAACATTAAAAATATGTAAATAGAGATCATCATAGTATTTTTTAAATTAATAATATTAATTGTTTTTCGTCTATGTAAAATTGGATATTCAAGGAGCCGTTGGATTATCCGCCTGTAGATGAATTAGCTGACATCAATAACCGGAACATCCAGTGAAAACCCCTCAAAAAGCATTAAACTGCCGACATTTTTTCTACCATGAAACCGTCACCTGCCCGTTGCTATCCGCTGCTCTTTTCCATTTTCCCCTTCCCCTCGCTTTCTCCTCCTTCAAATACTCGCTCGCCAATCCCAAACAGAAACCACCTCACTTCATTTCTTGGGCAAAAAAATCTGCAACAATGGCCACCAATCTCCTTCCTCTTACACCTATCGTTGTCCGAGCCAGTACCAGCACTGATCCTAGGTCCGACCATAACCGTCGGAAGAAATCTTCGGGTTCGACCAACTGGTGGAACCCCCTTTTCGGTGTTTCCTCTGAGCCTGACTACATTGGCTCCGAAGGTAAAGCTGATGATGTATCGGATGTGAAGGAAGTAAGATCGGAATCGGATCTTGACTTAAAACAGGCAAGATCATCACGATTTCCACGGGGTTGTCTCACTGAAGAGAAGGCAAAACAGCTCCGGATGTTAACTAATGACACGTCATCATTTCACGATGTTATGTATCACTCTGCGATCGCTTCACGGCTTGCTTCTGATTTTAAGCGCCGATCGGACCTTTAGTTTTCGGGTCAGTCCGCTGCAACATCAGCTTTTATTATCAGCTTTTTTTATACAGTTCTATTTTATGTTTCCTATATCGTTAGTCAATGAACCATGATCAGGTCTGTAATCTCTATAGTTTCAGACCGCAAATGTTTTCATAATATTATGGTTTAGTTAATTTGTTACTTGAAACTGATGATTAAGCATGTAATTACAAACTTAATTAGGTTTAAGCTTGTTGTAGAATTATATGACTGCAGATGTTCGATTTTGATCAATTTCATTGTCGTTTCATAAGAAATGCTTGCGTTTGATACGCCTTTTATTGTTAGAAGATGATGTAAAAGAAAAGTTGCACATTAGCGTGCAAACATTGGATCACAAGGGATCAAATTATTGAACTTTGTATTAAAAACCTAATCAGATACTGGGTCCCATTTTTACGTGATGGACGGTGTAGATAGAATGGACAGGTTGATTTAATTACGAAATGACATGCATCGCTCGAATCACAATTCCGTTTGACCAATCCGACGGATAGGATTCGTGATCGTCCATTTAAGAGGGAGAATGCAGAAGTAAGAAATTAAAAATAAATGAAGGTCTATCCTTTTGGTTTATGGGTACCAAACTGGTTCTACGTTCGGTGATACGGTACAATAATCAAGTTGGTCATGGAAAAGAAGTACATTCAGATACTGAGTTCGATTCGGAAACTTTTTACGTACCCGTCAAAGAATCCGAACAAGAATATGCTTATCCCTATGTTGACACTATTTGTTTTCACTTGGCCATCAACAAGTTGTACACTTGACATTTGGCTCTTTCTCCTATCACATGATGCAGCCAAAACCCCCCCAAAAAAGGAGGAAAAAGTGTATCTAAAACTTGTTTGATGAGAAAAGGATATTCGTGCATGTGACAGTCCAAAAAAAATATAAAAAGATATCTTCAGTCTTGAAACCTGATGTTTGAAATACACAAGTAATTTTCAAAAATTAAAGTTTCGAAACAGTTTGTGAAAAAAATGAATGTTAATCCATTCAATTAAAGAGTAAAATTGTTTCTTACATTAATGCAAACCTTTAAAAAATAAATCGTTTACCCTATCGAAGCTAAATGTGGACTCCAAGATGATTAAAGCAACTTGGTATGGCTTATACAGAACTCCAGGGAGAAATGCTAGGAACTAGGAACTGCAGGCTTCATGATTTGAAAACAGAAAAGGGGAAAAGGGGGCTTCTGGAGAGTGGATGTGAGAAGGGTCCAAGAGACATGTGCAAAGTGCATGAATTGGGAAAGATGTGGTCCTGGAAATGTCAATTGATTCGCATTCAGTTTCTAATTACCTTTGTCAGGTAGCTTCTACCATCTGTTTCTTTGTTCCATGTGAAAAATTAAATAATGACAAGGTCTTAATCACGCAAGCTAGAGAGACATTATAATTTCACCCATTGAGGGGATGCAAGGATTGTGTTAATAACTTATCCCTGACAGCAGCAGTGACCGGCTTGACGGTAACCTAAAGAAGGAAGACACTGCAATACCCTACGTCAATGTCCCTAAATTTAATTAAACAATTGGGATACTTATCGCACCAAATGCTATCAATCAGTTGTCTCAATTAAAACTCTTACCCTTGTGCGTTGTCCTTGTGCCTGTTCTTTGAGGGGGGGGGGGGGGGGGGGGGGGTTTTTAAAAAAAAAAAAAAACAAAAAAAATGGATTAATAAAATTAAAAAAAAGAAGGGGTGTTTTTAAAAAAGTAATAATTTAATATTTTAAAATAAATAAAAAAAAAAAAATTGTAAATAAAAACAAAAA
>CANYBF012067158.1:0-20505 GCA_948192965.1 Dalechampia spathulata
TGCACTGTTCCAATATCATGGGCTTCAATATATAGTTTAATACTCCAAGTAAAACAAGTTCATTCAAAACATTGTACTATATAATGAATAATGCCTTTATTAATGAAAAACGTATAGTACAAATACACATGATGCTCTAAGCATACACTAACAAAGTGAGCAAGTCATAGTGGAGTCCTCTCAAGTTACTGAAGTTGACATTCTTCATTCTATATTAGAGAGAATTAATAAACTGCAAGACTGTTGGTGCAGCTGCTTCCCAAACATTTGCTCGAACTATCAGCTTTAAAGGAGATAGCTCAATGGTGTCTTATGCCATTGATCTACTACCAAGATTGTAATGGAGAGGATCACATGCAATTACTTCTAGGCAACTTTAAGAGCAAGCAGAACTACAAAAAGTCAATAGAAGGAACTCAACCTATCCATCTACATTTTAAAATGCTTAAGTTGATATGGAGCTTTTTTAGGACACTTTTATGCTACAACCTTTTATGTTAATTATGTTATTTGTAGCTAATAAATAGTAAAATTTTTCAAGAATGTTTTAGTAATATATTTTTGCTTTTATTATGTCTATAATATATGTAAAATTTTATGTTTACCTTTTATTATGTTTATATCTTTTTAGATTGTCAAAATTTGCCTTTTATAATTTCAATATTTCAAGATTATGTTATTAATAAGCACTTCTATTACCTATCTAAACTTTTATAACTCATTTCAATATGCAATTAAATATAGAATTACTAATAAAACTCATTTTATAAATTATGTGTATCTCACAAAATTACTTATAAAAGTCATGTAAGATATTACTTTACCAAAACTTGTCCTTTACATCCAATGCAACCAACATAAAAAAATAAAAAAAAATTAAGATGCAATGCATGCCTACAACCACAACACACCCATTATTACCAATAACAATAGTAAAATGGTAACAGATGCTATTATTATATTTTTGTTTACCCTTGAAGCTTCTATCTTGTTTATTTATTTTAGTATTTTAACCTCCATGCATAACTCATTAATTTCTATCACCGACGCAACATGCTCTCTGCTTCTTGTTTTCCTTCGTTTGAGTTCAAAGTTCCTTGATTAAAGAAACTCATTCTACATTTTAAGACAATTTATGACTTCCTTCGCCTTATTGTAAAATTCTTCATTATGCCATTTAAAGAATTTACAATTATCAACCTGTAGAATAAATTTTAAAAAATCCATGAATATTAACACAATCAAAAACTTCTATTCAATTGCCACCTTATTTTTAACACAAATAAACAATAGAAAGTCATATCATGCATGCTTATGTTATAAATAGGGCAACAATAACAATAACATCCAAGATTCCATGATATCCACTTGGAGCTTTAATTTTGCTCCCATTTTCTCTACATCGATAATACCTTGCAATTCCTTCATAATACAACTTAATATTACTTTTGCTTCTTGAAATGCCTGATGATGAAGAAGACAATGACATTGCTTATGGATTCAAGCTTTTAGAAATAAAATAAAGAAGAAGATAATTGATATCAAATTTTCTATATTAGGATTTTCAATTGTATGAATAGTTAAAGGAAATTAGGGTTTTAATATGGGATTAGTTTACCATTGTAACTGAAGATATTTTTATTCAAAATTATTTCCCACATCAGATATTTTTACTAGGATTACATCTATTAAATAATCCATATAATCAATGGGTTATATAACGAGATTTAGACATTCAAGGGTGAAATTAAGATTGCATAAAAATTGAGGGGCTAATGTCTACTTTTCTATATAGTTTAGGGGTAAAAATGAACTTTTTCTCATCCATTCTTACACAAGCCATCTATTTATACCATACATTTTAGTAGTGATCTAATTTGATGACTGCTTCCATAATGCATAATAAGACATTTCTAACATGCTTGATACTCATTCACATGTTTCCTAAGGAAACTACCTTTTAATATAAAAGACCTTCACCCTTGATAGCTTGTAGAGATAAGCAAATTATGGTGTGAATTGAAAAATTGAACTAAAAAATTTGAACCATTCAATTCAATTTAAAATTTTTAAATTTAATAATATTTGGTTTAGTTCAACTTAAAAAATTAAAATATTTGATTTGAAAACTGAAATAATTAAAAAAAATACGGTAAAGAATTGAAGGAATAGATCAAATCGAAATTTAGTTCATAAATTTTTAAATAAAAAAATTTTGATTCAAATCAATTTTATATATTAAAAAATTTTGATTTGATTTAATAACTAAATTGATCAAATACTCATCCCTACTCACTTGTTTAAAAAATTACCAATGAAATAAAAAGAAATATATATCAATTAATTAGGATATAGTAATAGTAATAATTATAAAATATTTATAACATTAAAACTAATATACTATCAAATCAATTTTTGTATTAAGTTATTAAAAATAAAAAGGAATTCAATTTTTTTGAACTGAAAAAATTTAGAATAATTTTATATTTGTTCTAAATAATAGAATTAAAAAATCAATAAAATAATCTTTTTAAAAATTTTGTTTTTCTTGTTTTTCGTCATCAACGAATTTAATACATGTAATTAAACTAAAATCGTCTCTTTACTTTGTAATTAAACTAAAATCGTCTCTTTACTTTTGTGTTGTATAAAAGGATTTTTTTATATTTTTATAATAATTGATGTTTGATGTGTAAATTAAGGTATTTCAATCAAAAATAACAAAAACTAACTTAAATTAAATGATTATCATTTGGTTTCATTTATCAACAGATTTATCAAATATAAGCCATTTGTTTTTTAGAAAAAGTTAAAAAATTTGCGGTGAAGGATAAATCATGGAACTGAAATTGTATTTAAGAAGCAACCACAAATAACACGTTAAAAAGAGTTCTAATATAATAATAATAATAATAATATTTGCACAAGGAAATTCTGCAAGAAAGAAAATAGGATTTTGGAATTGATTGGCTAGTGTCGCTGATTTGTTAAAAGTACTAGTTTATTAACCAAAAAAACACTCAAAATAGAGAATTAAAACACAACATGTATTTATTAATGCAATTCGTAAATTTTGAATTCAAAATTCAGTCGTTGGAACCCATTTAGGCTTCTCAATTGCATTGACAGCAGAACTAACATAAAGTTTATGTAACTTGTGCGACCCGCCAACATATATTACTGATGGGTATCTTCAGTTCATCCCTATTCTAAAGACTAGCAAACAGGCATGAATTCAAAGAATATCAAGCATTCATTCAACTCTTATCAACTGCAACAATGTGAATATGTTTCTCTTTTTTAATACAAAGCATTGTTAGAGAACCAACATATTGGTCCTCTCAAATCGGTAACTGGCATCTCCTGAATAATAAACAGAAAAGGCTACACGTCTGAACTATATTTCACAGAAATGTTAGTAATAATACATACATTATATCTTGTTGTTGTGTCCTGATTTATATGTTGCATCTATCGTACCCGGAAAACCATGACGAGTTTTCAGTGAGTTTTGACAACTCGCCATCTTCACCGTTGTGATAGAATGGTTCGAATTCCTCCCTCCATCGCTCACCTTCACTTAGAGGCTCACCTGTATCATACTTGGCTGTCTCGTACTCATTATTATTATCATTATAAACAGGTTTTATTGCTTCTTTTGGCAAACGAGATTCTGCTACAAGCTCATTAAGGGTGCTGATCTC
This sequence comes from Dalechampia spathulata, assembly GCA_948192965.1. NCBI lineage: Eukaryota > Viridiplantae > Streptophyta > Magnoliopsida > Malpighiales > Euphorbiaceae > Dalechampia > Dalechampia spathulata. The sequence goes on from CANYBF012067158.1 coordinate 3,705, forward strand.
ATTTGCATGTTTTCGCTTCAATTTATCAATTTGTTTAAAAGCATTTGCAGTTTCTTGCTCTGCATCCATCGCACGCTTCTGCAAAAGAAATATAAAGTTAGAGAGAATGCCCTAATATCAATTCGGTACTCATGGATTTATGGTCAAATGGAACAACCGTACAGAATTCACATGCATATATGAGAAAATGTCTGCACTCAACTAAGCAAAGAAGATGGCTTAGGAGGACAGAGACTTGCCCTGAAATAATACAGATAAGGAATTTGATTACTGAATACATACAGAATAGAGAGCCATAAACAGGGAAATGGAGAATGTCTACTAACTCAAACCAGCGAGTTCGAGAATAACTGTGCATTAACTGGTTCATGATGAGGTGCAGCATGCGGAGCATTACATAATGTGGTCACAACTAAAAAGGTAAAGGTTGGTGCTACATCATCTCTTGCTTAGAATTCCATGGAAACACAAATATTTTAAATGACATTTTGGGAAGTAGGACATTAAGAGCTCAATTTGCTTTTAAGTGACATTCATTAGGTAAATAATTATTAATTACAATCATGTATTTTTAATAATTCCTCCTTCATTATCTCCACTCTGGAAATCAATTTTGCAGGAGTATCCTACCAGAAGTATTTTCTTTCAGTTTGCTTTTCCCTGCTTTGCTTCCATTCAATTTTCTTCACAAATATTTTATCCATTCCTGAACATAGTACCACTAGAAAGCATTTAAGACACTTTAATTTCTGAAGTTTATTTTTATTTTTAGTTTTTTTATCCTACAGGCTTTGCTTTCCCCATTTAGTCTAGAATTCCAATAATCAAGGTGCAACTTGTAGAACACGAACTAGGTCTACTTGTTGAAAAACCAAATTAACAGGAATCAGAACTAGGAAGTTTGAAGTAACCTGGGCAACAGCAACAGCTTCTTCTGCTTCTTTCAGCCTCACGAGCAATTCTCCTGCAGCTTGCACAGCCTCAGCAGTATCCCTTAATTGCGACTGAAGAGCCTTATTTTCATCTCTAAAATACCTCCTCTCTTTCTCTCTTTCCACTTTCATGGCTGAAATTTCTGCAGCTAGGGCATTTATAAACTTGGACTCAGCACCCCTGACTCCAGCTTTAGAAGCAGCTTTCTTAACATCGTCTATCCCTTCTTGGATCTTCCTGTGCCGTGCAAGTAACTGGATATGTTTTTCCTCAAGATCTGCATACTGTTCAAGCATACGTGCATGTCCCTCCATAGCCATTTGCATTGCTTCCTTCAGCTCTGCTGCACATCGCTTCTCTGTCTCCAACTCCTGTCTTGTCTTTTCAGCTAGAACCCTATTAGCATCAAGTTCAGTTCTCAATTCTTCAGCTAGAGAAATCCACTTGCTCTCTGCCTCAGTCCAGTGCATTCTCTCCTGTTCGAGTTTCGCTTCAGCACTCTCCTCAGTTGCCTCTGGAATTGCTCCAAGAGGTGGAGCTACAGTGGGCTCACATGAATATGTTAATTTCAACAGTGAATTTCTTTTCAGCACAGATGAACATGAAGAGTCAACGTAGTATTGCAATTGGTTTCTTAAATCTTGAATCTCTTCCAACAGCACTTCCCTTTCACCCAAATCAAAGAAATTTCGATAATGTTCCAGCTCATCTTGAACTCTTTTCAGCTCAATGTTTGTGCTTAAAACATCAGGATGATTCTCGTATTTCTCCTTCAAAATCTGTAAAGTAATAGTTAGATACAATATCAGAAGTAATTAGTCAAAAGAAACTTAAGAATCAAATTCATACATTATATTCATGCCTAAGTGATGCTAGCTCTTCCTCCATGAACTCCTCAGCAGATAAAACACCATCCATAAGGCTCTCAAGCCGAAAAATTTTATCCTCCCTTGTCTGCCCTATGATAGCATTGCATTCCCTCTCATGTTTGTACTGTTGCATCTGTAATGTCAGCCAAGAACTCATCATGTTAGCTCAAAGTAAATAGTAGATTGTTGGCTGTTGTAAAATAATAATAACCTACCAAACGTTTAAGCTGCACTATCTCAGAAGTTTGTTTGGCACAAAACTCCTCCAGAGCCATTTCTCTACGAATGGCTCCAGCCAAAACCTTCTCCACTGCCTGTTAAGTAAAATGAAAAAAATGTGAATGTGCCTACAATCAACGTGTATGCATGCATATAGTTGCCAGACCATACGAAAAGCTATGTATTGAAAATCAGGCCAAAAACTTACTTTGGGAACTTGTTTCTTTGATTTATCGGCAGAATCTAAGCTATCAATTGGCACTAACTGCAAGGCTGAGCTATCACCAGCATCTTTCTGATCTACTTTTTTTCTCTTGCAGTTCTTACAAAACAATAACTCTGGATCTTCTTGTATATCTTGAGTAAAAGTTTGCACAGCAGCATCGACCTTTTCAACCAATAAAATTGGTTTAAAATCAGATGGTCTACAAGAAAATCTAAAGGATGATCGCCTGAATGCTGAACTTTTGCGATGATTATCAATAATTTCCAAGCCACGATGAAGACTGGCAGCTAAATGTTCTGTTGGTGCAAGAACACTTTTACTTTTCTGAGTAGCCACAGTAGTACAAGAGCTTTTCATCGATTTCTTAAAAGAAATGTTTTCATTCTCTAGCTTTGACTTCCTTTCTTCCTCAGAATCTTTCTGCGAAGCTGTTAACATTGATGAAGTCCGGAGACTTTTCCTGCTGCTGCTAATCCTGGGTGAAACACTTGGAGTTGGAGATTTAAGAATCGGAGACATTTTACATGGGACTATGCTGAGACTAGAAGGTGACGCATAATTTATTGAATCATTTTGGAAATCATTTGCTTCATCTGGCACAGAAACAAATGTAGGAGATGCGGTATGACTATCAGAGGAAGCATAAGAAGTATCCATCATTTTGGGCGGCGATTGTTCAGTCGAAAATTCACCAACTGCATGCGTCTGATTCCTTTCCGTCGAGGGCTTTCCAGAGGAATCTTCATCAAGTGCATCAGTGGGTGGACAGACTAGTTCATTGTCTTTATCCTCCGCCAAGTCATTAACAGCATCGGCATTAGTATTGGAACTTTGCAGTTTTATAACAGGCTCAGCACAATCAGCAATCATAATTTCATGTTTATCTACCCTTTCAGATATGCCTTCTTCCATGTCAACATCTGTATCGTCAGGAGTTTGTTTCTCGGTACATCTTTTGTCAACCACATAGCAATTTTCAGAGCCAGCAGGTGGCAATCCAACTTGAATGCACAGCTTTTCAACAGCTTCCTCATCAATTTCCATCTCCTCATCACCATCTTCATCTACTTGAGGTAGGTGAGAATGTGGATGAATGAGGCTTTTAAGTAGATTCAAACTTTTACGAGTGTCCCAACCTGTTGGGCTGTTGCTATTAGCTTTCACTCGATGTAATTCATCCTGTAGTATTCATCCCCGTGAATATCATTACACATAGAGCTTCACAACTGGTAAAACAATTTGATTATTAAGAAAGAATAGAAGCCTACCCTAAGTTGACGGATTACTTCTCGCAAGTGATTCACATCGTCCTCCATTTCTTCATTAACCACTGCCTTGTTCTTGATTGCCTTTGCACGCTGTGCAAATCGCAATGTGCTGAAAGTTTCACTCTTGCAACTGTAATATTGAATCCAATGAACTGCATTATGAGAGATAGAAAGGGATGTGGAGAGTTGGTACAAGACAGCATCGTCAGAATTGTTACCTCTGTGCAGGAGAAACAGCGCATACCATAGCTAACTTTGCATTACCACCAAGAGATTCTTGTAACAGAAATGTTAACCTCGAGTCTCTGTAAGGAATATGCCTTTGCTTTCCAGTTTGTGAGATTTCAGCAAGAATATTTATCAAGTTCCTGCATCTCAAGTAATAAGGAAAGATCAACAGATAATTTGACATGAGGACATTTGTGTATGCCCATGATTATGACTAAAAAATAATTTAAACTTTCATGTTTACAGAAACATGCTAGAAATCAGATTGAAAATGCAAGAGAAAATACATGCTATATCAATTTACTCTGCATATGTTATGCATTTTGCAATCCTTATATATGTTTCTACAAAATAACTCGATAACATTATAGCATACTTTCCACAATCAAACATGATTAATGAATTTTCAATAAAAAAAAAAACATGATTAATGCAAACACAACAATTTGCACTTCTATCCTGCAGGTTTGAGTATAATCTAATTGCCAAGTAACAAATATGCTATGCTAACTAACAACTCTTAATGACTCAAAAACTCAATGGCATGAAAAAGAAACATAAAAGATGGCATTGATCAATCATCTATTCTTTGGTTTAGAACTTATCCAAAGATGAAGGATCAGTCTGCATACTTCACAATATGCATCATATGAGCTGTATTTAGTTTTCCCAACCATACACTGATGGTTTCCTATCTTCAACTTTAACATTTTCTGCCACCTTTATTCTGTACTCACACAATTCTTTCAATAATTCCATCTCTCAATGCATTTCTACTATTTAGAAAACAAAATTTGAGTCAGACCATGGAAACCGACTTTAGAGAACTACCCAAAGCAATCAGACATGGCTAAAATTAGAATCAATAAAATAAATTTAAATGCATGAAATGTATAGTGCTAAACTAAAATGCTTCTATATCACATTGCATTTAACCCTATGACATTATGGGCACAATACATTTGCAACCAAGCTTTTTACAAATAACAAAAAACAATCAATGAAACAAAGCATTATCATACCCAAGTTGTGATAGAGATCGGTTTATATTCCCTGCTTCCTTCAAACGCTCTCCAGCAGCACCAGTCAACTTTTGTCGCTCTGACCCAGCTAGATCGACAAGATTTATTCTACTTGTTTTTAAGCTACTCATACCATCTGCCACACCCTGTAAAACAAAAGTTGAAGTGTTTATCAATATTTGGAGATCACATTTTAGTTTCATTATTGAAAAAAAATCAAAAAAAGTTTTAAAATATCCTAGGTTGCTTATATGGCAAAAGAGTAAATTTTGAATCCAACTTATATGGCCTACCAGAAGAATTACATGGAAAGTGAAAATTATACCTTGCATCTAGATTCAACAACACAAGTGAAAACACTATGAGAACGTGAACTCTCAGCATTTATACTTGTTGAACCAGTTCTCCTGTTGGATAATCCCTGTGTAATTTATTGAGCAACTATAAGCATCAAAAAGAAAAAGGCAAAATTTGACGAAAAATGACAAAACTAGGAAAAAGGCATACAAGAACAATATGTACGATAAGTATGAGAAAATTCCATGTTATTGCTGTAAAAAATGTGTAGATATCTTAGCAACTTGATTCTAGGGTTATGATGATTCTCGGACTGATCTTAGGATCACTATGATTTGATATGATTTAATTTGTTTCCTTGTATATAGTAAATGGAAAAAACACAAAATTCTTCTACAATCTTCTTTGATATTTCACACATGCATAAGCTCGCAATTTAGGATGTTGATTTATAAAATAAATTCTAGCCTTATGCCATTTTAGTTTATGTCTTTTCAAGTAATAAAACGAAAAACATTATAATGATGCAACACAAATAGGAGATTCATATGCTTACGATATTGTGCTTTTAAAAATGTGATGCTTGTTTTGGGTTAAAGGAGGGCAAAAATTCAAAGTGGTGGTTGAAGGTACACAATTTCTTTAAAGTGGTAAATTTGAAAAGTAACCCAATATGCTTGTTCTTGTATTTCTTATCAGCACTCATCATCATAATTAAATGCAACTATCTATCATCCTAAGTTTAATATAGTATTTAATGGAAAATAAATTTGTTTGGCATTTATAATATCAAAGAAATCCATGATTAAACCAATGATAGTATATAAGTAACCAATGTACTCTAATACTAGCGTTCTAAACATGCTACTGTTATTTTTAAAAGTCTTCTCATAGACAGTCAGTAGCAACCATAGAATGCATCAGGGCATAAATCATATTATAGAATAAGCAAAAGGAAAACACCTTCATCAAGAGCTGTGTCACGTCTTTCATCGTAAATACATACTCCTCTCTTAGATTTTCAACATAGACACCGGATTTCACATCTTCTCTTATCTGGAAAAAAGAAAAAAATGTTCTCACACAACCATGTCTTGATTTCAATATAAAGACATCAAGAAAAAATATTTAATCTGTTCACCTGGAGGTTTCTTTGGGTTGGATCAAGCAGATCTGTTATTTGTTCATTATAAATCTGCATACAAGGAAAAGAGAAAGTGCACAGAAGAATCATGGCGTGCACAAATAAGGCTATATGAGCAAAATCTACCAAACCTTACAACTTTAGATACTTCACCTCAAGAAATGAACAGCGACATTGATACTTGAGTTGTTTGTCAGCATGTTTAACTTGCTCCTGCAAAGCAAAAACAAAGTATATATAATGCTAATGCCACAACATACTTAAAACCTTCAACAAGTTTTGCAACATTATTACCTCATTTATGCGGGCAAAGAGTCTTTCAAAGACACGGGGAGTTAAACCTTGTTGTTCACTGGATAAGTTCTCTTCCAAGAGGGCATTAGCTGGACCCCACATGGTGTAGGTCTTTCCGCTTCCTGTCTATAAGAATTAAATATCTCGGTATAAAAATGGAGAATAACCATACCTAGCAAATTACACAACATAGGAATTAATAGAACTTAAAAGAAAGTTACCTGTCCATAGGCAAATACTGAACTGTTAAATCCTGACAGACAGTTCTCAACAAGTGGGGCTCCCACAAGATGAAAAATGTCTAACTGTGGAAAACAAGAAATTGAAAGAAGAGAATTATTAGCTTCTCTCAACAAGAAATGATAAATCAGTAATTACACTGTGAATATTACGGATTCAATTATAATCTTGCCTGCGTGGATTGTGTATCAGCAACGGAGTCGAATGTAAAAGTCTGTCCATTGATAGACAAAGAATCACCAGACAGTTTCTGAAGCATCATTTCTCCTTCCTCTTCATCTTTGTTTAACGGGCGCATTCGCACAATTACCTAAGATTTGTGAAAAAAGTTGCAAACATAAGCAACAACAAAAATTCAGATTCACAGAAATCAAATCTAATTGATGGTCAGTAAAAATAAAGTATTCTCATATTCTCCTTATTTTGTAAGACATCAAACGGAGGCATAAAAAATAAAGAATGCAATATTTCCCTACTTTCCTTCGTCTAACTCGTCAAGAAAACAAGAAATCTAAGAACCATGAAACTGGAAGACTAAAAAAGCAAATATTAGCGCCGAGTTAAGAAGAAAAATGCAACCACCTTAACACCAGAATCGGGAACCGCATTTTCTGGAACAGTTTCCATACAAAGTTTCCGCTTGAGAGGGTTGGACGACGGAGGCCTAGGCGGTAAGGGACTCTTCATTTTGGCCGCAGGTGACGGCGAGGGTTTCTGATCGGATAGTGACAGCATGGAGTTCAGATCTGATGGAGGAGCATTTTCTTTAGACGATTTCTGCCTTCGAGTAGGAGGAGATGGCGATGGCTTTAATTTGTGAGAATTAGGATTTGGTGACTGTAATTGATCACCATTAGCATGCGTGGCTTCTCTCAAGATCGCATTTCTAGGTTGCATAAAATGCTTCATCATGAAAACTGTAACAGAGAGAATGAGATGGTTAGGTTTAGGGTTAGGGTTAAGGAAAGATGGCGAGCAAGAGAGAAGAGGAGATGAGATCAGTGAAGTAGAGAGGAAGATAGCCGTTAATGAAGAGAGAATTTGAATTTTGTGGGGTCTTACTTCTATTGTTTTTTTTCCTTTTAATTTTGATTAGTTAGGAGACAACCTGCTGAGGAGGGAATAGTGATTTTGAATTTTATTGGGGATCTGGAGCGGTTGATCATGGAATCCTAGCCGCATATTGCGGTCCCTGTGACGGTTCAGATTTACTCGCTGTGTTTTTGTTCTGGTTAAACAAGAATAGAAAAGAAGATTCAATGTCTTAAATTTTAACGTTGACCCTCCTGCCTTCAAATAATAAACTGGGAGCAAACTAAATTTTAACTATCTTTGTATTAGTTCTAATGTATTTCTTTTTATTTGGTTTTCTTAAAAAGGGACACAGACGACTTGAGCAACAGGAGGACGTTTCATTTCTGTATGAAATATGAATTTATAGTTAGATTAATTCAAGTAGATAAAAAAATTCTTTTCCAAATCCAAGAACTTAAATTTATATATATAGAAAAAATACATCTTTAGATCATATATTATCAATTGACTTTCTAATAAGAATAAACATAAATCCATTAATTAAATTCACATTAAGAATTAAATTCAAAACAGGGCAAGAATATTTCCTAAATTCTCCCTAATGATTTTTACAATGAAAATTTATTCATTAACTCTCTCTATATCTTAAAACAAAAGGAAATTATTAAAATTAAGTAAACGTTAAAAATAGATATTATAATCATAATGTATTAAAAAAAGAAAGAAGAAATGAATAAAAATATCATTCTAAATTTGTCTTAAATTTTATTTTAAGTTATTTTATTTAATAGGTTTAATTTCTGTTTATAACTAATAGAATTCTATTTACTAATTTTAATTATTTAAGATAAATATAAAAATTAAATAATAATAATTTTAATTTATATAAATTTATTTTCAAATAATTTTCTAATTTTATATAAGATAGTAATAATTTTACTTCATAGTAATAATTTTACTTCATAAAATTAATTTATAAAAATTAATTTTTAGTTAATTTTATATATTTAATTCATAGAAATTAATTTTTATTTAACTTTATATAAAATAAAATAAATTTTAATAATTTTAATTTAATTTATGATAATCATGATTTTAACCTATATTTTCTCCTTATTATAATATCCTTTCAAGCATTATTTTCATGCTTTTACCTTCAAATTTAATCATATCATATAGTATTTTATGCATTTTCATCATTTTATTCATCATACTTGTGATGTTGCATACTTAGCATTATTCATTCATTTTAGTCATATTTCTCATTTATATACATATTACTTTAGTTTTAGACTTAAGTTGTATGTGTTAACCATCCTTAGTTTGTCACTGTCTTTCTACGGTGTAACATGTTCCCGTAGCAATAATTCCAACTCTCTATTCTAAAAAGTTGACAATCATCTTACAAGAGATAACAATCATTAACCTATTAAGATGGAGTAATTTTTTTTATTTTACTTTTAAAACATTTTCCATATTCGTAAAACTATATACATACAAGTAGTTGGAAGCATACATGGTTTATTTCTCATAAGTTGATTTATGAAAAATTCATACTTTATATTATGTCTGAGAAAAATATTTAACAATATTAAAACTCATATCACATACTTATGTTTATTGCCTTTACTACATTATTTTAATTATGTGACTTTACTATATAGAAAAACCTTAAGATGATCCGGGTCCTTACCATTAATAGGAGTCCTGTTGAATTGGTACCTTAGGATCCGTGCATTTCCAACTGTCTATTAACCTACATCCACCAAATGACAAACGCTAAGTATTTCACTCAGTGGTGCTATAATCATAAACATAGAAAGTGTAATCAAACATATGTCATTTATATATCAGGTTTATAATCCTAATCATCATAATTATAGCATTGCTATATAATCATTTAAAATATTATTCCTGAGCATCACTTATATATCATTATTCATTTATTTGCTCTCTAAATTACTCAGATCATAGTTTATTTATTACAATATTATATCTATTCTATTTTCATGATGCACATCACTTAATTTCTTTAAATCAATAATCCTCTCGTAATTACCTTTAAGCAATGTAGTCGTCTAACATGTATACTACATTAATTATCATATACCAATATCCACTATTCATTACTGTAAAACATTTTCATAATATGTTCATATTGTATATTCATCATAAATAACATCATACTCTCAATATAACATTACTGTTTATGAGCATAGGCTCCAATAATTGTATTTCATAACTATACCCATTGCATTAAATCTGTTAATATCTGTTATGAATGCATCTGTATCATTAATCGTCATACCATACTGTACATTATTATGTAATAGTGCAATGTGGTATGTATTATGAATGTCAATTTGCTATGTAATTTCATTTATTACCTATATCATTTCATTTCATCATCATTGTGAGAATGCCCATATTCTGCATTCTTTCTCTAAATAACATACCATATAGAAACCATCGTGTTTCTATAACATTTATACATGTGCACTCATAGTGCTTTCATCATCTCATTCTCTGTACTTTCATGCTATATGAATGATGATGTTTGATTATGAGAATGCATTCATGTTATGCATTTTCCCTCTTTTTTTTCCCTATAACATTTCATTTCATTGCCCTTTCACATATTGGGCCATTTCATATGCGCATATGGTACTGGGTCTTACATTTTATTTCATATCATTTTTGTGGTTCAACAAACCAGAACCTATTTCATATTCATTTCCTTTCTTTTCATTTCATTTTCCTTTCCATTCCTTTCCCGTAAGAATTCATTTTATAATGCCCAATACCTTTCCATTTATCATTTCCTCACATTTGCTCATTTTCCTCCTTCCTTATTCCTCCATGTCATGCCATGAATATGAATATGTCAATTGATGTTTCATGACATGATATGTATGCTTGTATGCCATGACGATATGATGAAAATATGTAAGCATCATGATAATGTATCATATATCATCCATTCCACACTTCACTCATTTCATTCATCATCCATTTTATATATCATCCATTTCATACATTCAATGACATTGATATAATGAAGATCACTTCATAATGCAAGTACATTAAAATATTGCTCATTGACCTTGATTAAAAGGCCTTGATATTACGATTCATCAACCATCAATCATAATTAACTATCACTACCAATCATGACACATCATAGATAAATACCTGATTTAATATAATTATAAACTATAAATATAGGAACTCGTACATTACTATCTTATAACAATATATCCATCTCTGATACCTTAATGATACTGGATCCCATAAACTTATACTTCTTGTACCCTTAGAAACATATCATTCCTTTCCTTTTCTATCTTATAACTTCTTTATACTATCTTCAATAAATATGCTTTCTTACTTGTATAATTCGTTACATGATATGTAATCTATATACTTTGATGTCATGTTGAAATTTTATAAACATCATAATATAATATCATGCATAATATATTTTATACTATCAATATCATTAAATATAATGATAACCATTTCCTTCATCAAAATTCACTATATCACTATGTTCATAATCTATATATGTTAACCTTATTTAATAAATCATGATCTCATAATACATGATTATCATCCTTTCATAATTATTCTAAATAAATCACCGACCATTCATCATAGTAATATAATAACATCATAATGAAGAAGATATTCATCATATACTTTCTCTATAATCATGAACTTTAATTATTAACCTTATTAAATATATTATGTTATCATATATTATAAAGTATACCCTATGGAATTCATTTTCAATTTATCTTTAATCATTAATATTCATAGTGTAGTAAAAATATGAAATAAAACACGTAATCACATGTTAATATTAAGGTAAGTTAATACTTACCTGTTGATCCATTATTAAGGAGTCAGCAAATTAAATAGTACAAACCTATGATTTCCATCCCCTTTTAAATTTCCAGATGGAATGCGTTGATTTCCCTCTAAATCATATAAATCATAAATTAAATATTCACCTTTAATTAATAAATTTAATTTCATTATTAATCATCTATTATTCACATTTAGCTATCCATATACCACTGTAAAACAATCAAATTACTTATCAATTCAAAACACTTACTTATTATAACATCAATTAGGAAAACCATATTATCATTTACATCTGTATCACCATTCATATTAACCATATTAGATATCATATAATTCAATCAATTTATAACATGTATATGACATTAACTTAATATAAACTTTTTACTATTGAAAACTATACTTATTAAATCTTCCATCATCATATTACAATACTCTTTTCATTAATATAGTCAATTGTTTATTCAAAAAAAAAACATAATCTTATATAATTATTTCTTACTTTATTCTTATTACTAACTATGCTTATATTCTGTTGGAAAATAGTTGATGTTAGAATGTAAAACATAAAAATAGTTGATGTCATGGCATAATTGTCATGCCTTACCAGTGTAACATGCTATCGTAGCATGATTTACCAACTCTCTATATTAGAAAATTGATAATCATCCTACAAAGGATTTAAAATCTTAATCTATTAAAAAGTATAGTTTTTTTTTACGCATATGGATCTACCATCAATAAATGTTTCCTTAAATTATTTATAGAGATAGTCAAATAACTATTATATTCACACACTTAAAACATTACTGTCATACACTCATTAATTCATTTAATTAAAACATCCCTGATGGCATCGTTATGTTATCCTTATAAAATATCAAACATAGTAATTTTTATGCTTTATTTAATTTACTGTCATTATACCCAAAGAGTAAGTTTACACGAGAATCAAAGAATAGGAGACCACTTCAAAGTCTGAGTCTGCTATCGGAATAACCAGACCTGCTGCTAACACCACTAAAACCCGTGCTCGATTGTGTTACTAGTATCTACGTTCATCAATTGACAAACGCTGAGTATAAAACTCAGTAGTGCTAGTTAAATAATAATCATAAATAATATAACATCAAAAAGTAACAATATAATATCATCAAAACAGTTCAACATTAATACTATCCAACATTTCAATATATCATTAATCGAGAGACATTATCACTTGTATTTATTTTTACCTTTGACCTGAGAAATTTGTTACATAACCATTATCTGTTCATATCTTTTCACCGCATAATATCAATTATAACATACCTTAATATTATTCCATTAATAATTATCAAATATGATGAATATGCCTTAGAGAATGCAATTTATGAATTGCACTCTCCCTCTATTTTTCCTTTGCTATTTCCATTTCATTGTCCCATTTAACTATGCACATTTCTATATTGGGTCTTTCATTTCATTTCATTTCTATGTTTCAATAAACAAGAACTCGTGTCTTTCATTTCATTTCATTTCTATGGTTCAACAAATAGGAACCCATTTCACTTTCTTTTCCTTTCCATTCGATTTCATATGGAAATCTATTTTATAGCCCAATATATTTTCATTAAACATTTTCTCACTTTCACTCATTTTCCTCCTTCCTTATTTCTCCATGATATGTCATGCTATGTTTAATGCAATGATGCATTATGATTATGCATGATAATTACTTGAAATATATTAAATGATTACTTATTTAATGATATTATATTAATTTATAAACATTGTTCCTTTATGGATCAATTAATGATCGAGGAACACTAGCACAAACCTGCAATCGCTTTCCCCTTGTCTAGATTGCTTGGTGGTACACGTTGATTTTCCTCTGAACCACCTAAAACATAATATAATTGTCCATATTTAATTAAAAGATTGAACTCCATTATTAATTATCTATAATTCACACATTTACAAGCACATTGCATTATATATTTAAATATTCTATTGTATAACAATAATTCACGTATATTAAGTCAATTCATATTCTAAGACACAACATTAATTAAGGAAAGTATAATATTATTTAAAATAAAATAACTATTCTTATTAGCTATATTAACGATTATATTACCCGAGTCAAAATATAAAATTTACGATATTAAAATAATGAAATTCTTATATCATTGAAAACTAGATTTGATAAGCTTTTAAATGATACATCATACATATAGAAATTCATTTAATAAAATAATACATATGTTAATTTTAAATCATAAATATATATATATAATAACTTTTAATAATTTTAAAACTAATTTATTATTTCCCTTAAAAAATCCATTAATTAAAATAAATTTAGTATTAAACAAAAATTTTTAAGTCCGCATTACATGTTTTAATCATTTAATTAGTTAAGTTTTAAAATTAAAAGTTGCCGCATAATACCATTTTAAATCAAAATCCATATTTTAATTTAGCAAACATTTAATTCCAAAATAGCAGAATTTTTAATTATAAACTACAACAAAAGAAAAATCCCTTTACTTTAAAAACATTCCTTATTTAATCACTGCATGCTATCAAACTTAACCTCATGTACACATCCTATTTATCAAGTATAATTTGTAGCAAATTGATTAACACCAAATAGAGAAGAAGCAAACCATAATAACACAACTTACACACACATACACAACCGAGATATCTCCACGCATATAGTTCATACACGACAGCCACAATTTTATTTCCAATTTGCAAAACAACTCACTATTAGCAATATATAAAATCAACAAACTCGTTACACCCTCATTTTTAGCATGTACGATATGTATAATTATGTGGTGAAAATTATATCTTACACGATCAAAATTAGACGATAAGGTCAAATTACAAAAAAAAACATGTATTTCGAGGTAAAAATTATGAATATAATGATAACGTTAGGAAATAATAATTGGGATCAAGGAATGATGATAAGATGATAGTAGATTAAGTTGAATGCAAAAAATAAGTTCAAACGTACAAAATTGGGTCGATCGATTAAATGCATGTATATCGAGGTAAGAATATTTACATATGCATGGAAATGCATGCAATTGAGAAATTAAGATAAATTATGATTGTATTGGAGTATGCATAATTTAAATAATTATGTATGATTAAGGATCATATAAATGAATTATACGAATGAAAAATGTATGTATAATATATCTACGTATAGAAATAATTATGGATTAGTGAATAGTGGAATATTAAATAAGTATATTGGAATATATATACCTAATATGATTTATTTAACATAAGATTAAAAATATAGAAAAGAAAGTATAATGGAATTTGGAAATTCATTTATGATGTCATAAATGAACATTGATGATGTAAGCATAATGTAAGCATATGAGATTAATTATGATTTTAATTGTATTAAGATTGAATGATTATGGATTGATAATAAATTTGTGAAGGTATATAATGATATGAAAATATTTGAAAAGTAAAATTAGTGAATTTTATTTATGATGTCATGATGATATCATAAATGGGTATGATGATGTCATAAATGGATTTATTGAATAATAGAGAGTATAATTGAGTATTAAATAGATATATAAAGATAATAATAAAGTATTATTTAGACATGTAATGGAAAGAATATAATAAGGTTTAATTAAATTATGATACAAAAGGTGATGTGGAAATTGGAATATTAATTTATTAATGAGTATGTAAGATGGAAATTAAATAATATGTATACGATTATGTGGAAATAAGGAAATTATTTTATTGGTATGGGAAGATGGAAAAGTAGAATGAATTAAATATTGATGTATGGGAAATAGAAAAGAGGTATGGGTTTTTGGAAAAGTAGTTTGGAAGGTAGTGTAAGTGGATGAAGAGAGAACAGTATAATATTATTTTAATTATTTAAAAAATGATGGATGGATTGTATTTATGGAGGGATATATGAATTTTAATGAGTATGGAAGTGTTCCATACATATTTTGAGGATAAAAGGGAGGGAAAATGGTATATTACATGTATTTTTATATAAATGGAATGTATAAGGGGCTAAAATCCTACGTAATAAGTGTATGGAAGCTATCTTACACTCATACTATATATGCATCTTATTCCATACAAAATTAGGGTTGTTCTAAACCTAATACACTCATTTCTTTCCTTATTTTCATTTTGGCAGAAACTCCCCTTCATTTCCTCTTACATTTCTCTTCTTTTCTTCATCTTTTTCATGAAGGTTCTTCTTGTTCTTCCATGGAAAACCGCCTATGTATCATCTTTTCCATCTTTTTGTTTCTAAAACTTCATGAAATATGCTTAAGCTAAATTTTTGAATGAAGATTTAATGAAGAAAACTTCTTTTCCTTTTCATTTATGAAGAAGCCAAAAATGATGTTCAATAGAAGCTTGAAACCGCAATATTTTCTTGCATTTCTTCATGATTTTCTTCAAGATCAAGCTAGAACCATTTGTGTTCTTCATGTTTTGGCAAAAATGACTTCTTAAACTCTTCATTTTTGAAATGGCCGAACCACTTTCTTGTTGATCTTCAAAGTGTAAGTTGAAAACCATTTTGTTCATGCGTTTTCCTTGAAAATCGTACCTTATTTGATGTCTAATCCATATTTTTCTTCGTGGATCTTATGTTTAAGGTACATGCATGAAGGTTTTAAGTTGAGAACAAGGTTCCATCTTAAGGACTAGAGGAAAAGCTAAAGGAAAACCAAGTTTTAGTTTATTTTTAGTCTTTTTACTTAAAGGTGAGCTTGTTTGATGATGGATCTTCATGTTTTAATCATTTTTGAGTGGTTTAATGTCTTGGCCGGATTCTTTCAAGAAAATTGATGATATAGCAGAATATTTAGATGAGTATTTAGTAGTTTTTAGCTTTTAGTTTGATGATTTAGTTGATTAGTGATGTAAAGGGATTGATTATAGTGGATTGTGGTGTGTGCATGTGTTGGATTTGTGATTTCTTTGATATGGCCGAATATAGCAGAAGGTAAACTAGCAAAATGATATGATTAAGGGCTAAATTAAAGTATAAGAAAGATTAATGAGTAATTAATTAAGTTAAGATAAGTTAACTTAAGGTAAAAGGTTATTAAAGAAGGAATTAAGTGGTTGATTAAGATTATTAATTTAAATGATTA
>CANYBF012067273.1:0-25488 GCA_948192965.1 Dalechampia spathulata
ATCGGGGGGAGTTTCATGAGTTGTGGGTTGGGGGTGCGGGGGCGGAGCCCCCGCGATACGGTATGGGGTATTTTGGTAATTATACCGTTTAGGGTTATTATTAAATACAACTGTAAATGTAACCTATGTTATGCGAATAATAACACAGCCGCTCATCGCTCCCGAGGACGTAGACACATTGTCGAACCTCGTTAAATCTTATGTTCTTACTTTTCTTTCTTATTTTCGTCTTGATCCTGTGTTTTCTAGCTGGAGTTTCTCAACAGAAAGTATTTAAGGAGTATGATATATGTTTAAATATTGCAACATTAATAAATTTTTGTTTAAGCAGTAAGGAAGCTTTAATATTAATAAAGAAAAAAATGAGGAAATAGTTATGAAAAGGAAGATAACAATTTAATGTTTATGGACTTTAAGGGTCAATTAATTAAAGATGAAATAAATCATAAAGAAGTTAATTTATGTTAATTTAATTATGGCATACAATGATTTATATGAAATTGATATTAACTATTTGGAGGAGACAATTAATTTATGAAATAAAATGTAATGTTAAGCAGGAATAAGATATAAGAATATTCAAATAAAATAAATATTTAAATAAGTATAATAAGATATGAAGTTATTATATATATATGAAATGTGTTATTTAAATGATTAAATAATAAAAGTAATTAAGGATAAAAAATAATAAGATATATGAAAGAGTTAAAATAATGAGATAAGTAAGGATGAATTTAAAAATAATAATAATAATAAAATAAATAAATAAATAAATAAAATATAAGTTTATATTGATAAAGAAAGTCTTAAATTTAAAATTAGATGATGGAAAATTTAATAAAGTATAATTTTTCATGGTATGAAGATTTTATTAATATCATATGAATGTTATAAACTGAAATTAAATTATATGATATTAAATATGGTAAATGTGAGTAATACTTTGATGTATATGATGACATGATTTTTATTAAAAGATATTATGATAAGTAATGAAATTAACTTTATTAACTATAGATAAATATTTAATATGTGATTATTATGGTTCAGAGGGAAATCAAAGCATTCCATCGGGGAATTAAATAAGGAAATGAAATCAGGTTTGTGCTTTGTTTAGCTGATTCCTAATTTTTGGATCTACAGGTAAGTATGAACTTACCTTAAATATTAACATGTTGTTACATGTTATATTTTATAATTTTATTTTATATAGATGTGATTGATTAAATTATATAGTAATTCAATTTCATATAATATACATGATATATTATGAAAATGCACATGATTATATTCATATTTAATAATTCATGATAATATGACATATGTGATAATAATGTATGTGAAAGTGTTAATGTTGGCATAAATTATAAATGTGAATAATTAATACTATAAGTAATAAATCATTAATAATAAAAATATTATTAATGATTATATAATGATATGGTATACATGTTTATGATATGATATATTATATTGATGATACATATGATGATGATATGTTATGAAGATATGTTATACATGAGGATGAAATAGGATAAAAGGAAAATAATCATTTTATTATATGATTATATTAAGGTTAAAAGAATAAGTATGCATGATAATTTACTTTAATGATAACATAACAACAATAAGTATATAAATTTATGTGTTATGGATTAATATAGGCTTTATTGTATTTATTATGAAGTGATCTTATGTATGTTATTATAAATGAAACATATGAAATTAATGTTATATGATTTAAATGTCATATGAAGTGAAAGCTATGTAAAATGAATATTCTATTAAATTAATGATATATAAAAATCATGTTATATTAAATGTATGATACATGAAACAGATGAGATATAATATATTATCATGAAGCTTGCATATATTAATTTTTGGCATCATGTCATAAAACATTCATATCATTTCATTGAAATATAAATTGATGAATTCATACATGTCATGACATGGAGAAATAAGAGGAAAAGAAAAATAAAAGATTATGAAATGATAATGATAAAAGGAAAGGTATTGGGCATTACGATATAAATTCCTACAGGAAATATGTGGAAATGGAAATGTTGAAATGATATGAAAAGAAATGAATGTGAAATGGGTTCTAGATGAACCATAAAAGAGATATGAAAGAATGACCTAATACAATGTGCACATATAGCCCAAAATGCAAGGAGGGAAAATGATATGCAAAGATACAGAAATATACGAGGGAGAATGCATAACTTTGATGCATTCTCATTAACAATATAAATCATGAATTATGATGATGATGATTCTTAAATGATGCATTCATATTTAATGATGTTGATCATGATGAATATCAGTAGAGAATATAATTAATATGATTAATTATATTATGATTAATGAATTTAAAAGAATATATGATAAAGTGAAAAATGGCATTTAAAAAAAACAAAAATACTTATAGGATTTTATTAAATTCTAAATTATTATGAAATTAATGTTATTGATTGTGAATATATGTTTATGGAGTTAGTTCATTAAAAAGAAATCATTATGGAATGATAATATATGACTTTAACGTGTGAAGGTTGATAACATGAAGATAAGATATTTTAAAGTATCAAACTTTTGATATATAGTAAGAAATAGAAATACACCGAAAGAATAAAGTTATGATATCAACAAGTATATAATTATCATGATTAAACAATGTTGAATATATTATAAATATGTTTATAGTATTGAAATATTAGTGACTGTATGATTATGATTGATGTAGTATATATAATAAATGTATACATTGCTTTGTGGAAATTCAAGAAGAATATAAATCCAAAGAAAAATAAATGATATAAGTATCAAGGAAATAAACTAGTCATAGTATCGATATAAAATGAACTATGATATGATTATGTTAGAGAGTTAAGTAAATGATAATATACATAGATGATGAATAGAAATAATATTATAAATAATTACATGGCAACGTCAATAATATAATGTTCTGGTTTACATGACTTGCTCATGGATGTAATATGAATGATTATATTGTATATGTTATGTGTTAAGCACCACTGAGTTATATACTCAATGTTCATCATTTGATGGATGTATGTTGAAAGTTGGATGGCGAGCTTGGATTCCCAAAATACCAATTCAACAGGAGACTCTTTGAAGGCAAGGACTTGGAGTAGATTAAAGTTTCTAATTAATTTGATTAAGCAGTTAAATGTAAAAGACAGTAAATGCAAGAATGTTATTTGTGACTAATACTTCCGTTAAACTTAGAAGGGTGCATAAAAAAAATTTATGCATCCCTTATAGAGTAATTAGTGGTTTCCATGTACCGGAGACCATTAATTATTATACGGGAGCATGTCGCACCATAGAAAGGCGTGACATCCATAGTTGTTTACATGTGTAATTTATGTATAATGAGTGGCGTGGATATGTATGTTATGAGGGATTAAAACCTCACATGTGCCTCTTGTTTTGTCATGCATGCATGCATTTTTGGGAAGGTAGAAAGCTGGTTATGGCTATGGTAAGATATTAAAGGTAGTGTAGTTGCATGATGTTATTGCATGCATGATCTAAACTATATATAAATACAATTAAGTAAATCTCTTGTATTGATTATTTATGGCTGTGTTGATGGATTTAATCTACTGCTAAAATGATGATCTATAAATAAATGAGGTAATTTAAATCAACTAAGATAAAATTTATGGTAATTAAACAAGTAAGATAAAGGATTAAAATTCACGCCTAAGCTTTTCATATGAAATTAGATAATGTTATGGCTTGCTGAAAAACTTAATTTTAGAGACCTTAATGAATGAGTTAGGAGATGTATAATATATAATTTCAAAGCTCTAGAAGTATACTTTCTACTGAAATGGGTTAGATTTAATTGAATTTCATTTGATTAGTGAAAATAGGGTCGAAAGACATGATGTTCACGTGGTAAATTAAAGTTGCTATTTTAAAATAGTTGATTTGCATGAATTAATTGCATGTCTTAATGAATAAATTATGGGGCTCATAATATATGGATAGAAAGGTCTTAGAATCTAATTTTTAATGGTATAAAGATATACATTTTTAGAATTCATTTACTTAATGAAAATGGTAAGAAAGATGGACTATGTTATAGCTAAGTAACATGATTTTTGGATATTATTCTAATTAAATTGCTAATGAGTTATCCTAATAACTAAAGTTTAAAATATGAGATATGTTATCATGATAATAAAATAAGTTAATGAAGAATATGGATGATTAATTAACTTCTCATTCCTTTAAGGATTAATTATGTTGTTACAACCTTCTTTGAGAAATATGTACATGATTGGATAATTTGTCCCTATAAGAATGTCAATGATATGAAAAATAAGATGGTTTATATATGATTTATGTTTATGATTGATTGGAATATTAAAAGATATGTTGTGTTATGACTAGGTGATAATACGGATAGAGAACCTATTTCTTCAATCATAGACAAAGAAAAAGCGGTGGCAGGTTTATGCTAGTTATAACAGTTTATGTTGATTTATGCTATTAATAGGTTGATTCATTTAAAATGAATTGATAGGTAAGCTAAAATATTTACCTTAAAATTAATATGCGATTATGTTTTTGATTTACGTCCTTTAATAGGAAAGGATGATGATTATGAGATTATGTGCAATAGAAAAATATTTGATTATATATAATTGCAATAATAATTATTCATATAGCATATCATTTTCATGATTGCATTTATCATGGCATGCATGTTGGAGCAATAAGGGAGGAGGAAAATGAGCGATGTAAGGATATGATAATGTGTTACCAAAAAGATAGTGGAACATACATGTGTACTAAAAATGGGGTACGAGTACTGAGTCACATGCATGGGAGAGATAAGGAAGGAGGAAAATGAGTGAACGATATGGATAATGGGGAGGAGCTCAATAGAAATAGAGGGTGGTGATAATATGTTACCAAAAAAAAAATATAACGAAACACCATGATATGAAAATATTGAAAAGATAGCATTCATGATTATGATTATGATACAGGAAAAATAGAGGGGAATGCACATCATGATGCATTCTGAAGGAAAAGGCATATTCCATCATATTCATATGTACATACATTGATGGAATGATTATGCAGGAAAAAGGGCAATTAAATGCAAAAAGGTACTGTATGAAAGATGAAATTGTTATATGAATATCATGTGAATTACCTTACATGTGATATGAGATATGATTATATTTATTATGGAATCTAATTAAGTGTTGCTTTGCAGACAAGACATCATATGAAAATGATCTGAAAAAGTTATGCATCCTAATGAATAGTTATATGGAATGATATGCTTTATGCTATGATATGAATATTACATGCTAATTGTTTTACTAGCACCACTGAGTTTTATACTTAGCATTTGTCAATTGATGAACATAGGCACTAACAGCACGAGAGATCAAGAGAACTAGGGGCGATAGCAGGAGACTTGAAATAGTTCATTGGTAAAGGTCTTGGACTACAGACAGGCTCTTATTCCATGACTCGTGTAACTTTCCACTTTATTTGTACTATGGTAGTAAAATATTAATGACATTACATATTTTTGCTACATACATATATGTGACATGTTTTTGCTAGTATCATAACTATGGATATGAGATAACTACATGCTTGATTATGATGATGATATAAGTTGAAGTTTTGTTCACTTCGTATGTTATGCATACTTGATATAGTTCATGATTTTATGTTAAGTATCCCTTGTATGGTAATTATTGGTTTTCTATCAAAGGAAATTGATAATTACACTATGAGAGGCATGTCATGCCGGGTCATGGGTATGACATTGCTAATACTTGTTTCATGCTTATCACAAGCTTGTTAATAACCAATATTAAATGAAGATTGATGATTGGATCATGTTTTGGTTTCATGGAGCTATTAAATATGTTGAGCCTCTAGGAAAAGACTACTTGAAAAGAATTACAACTCTAAAGAAGACATTCTTCCCATCCAGAATAATTGATAAGGCCTTACCTCAAAATGAAGCCTGACAGCATCATTTTATCCTTCTTTTTCATCAAGGATCATGCTTTACAGGATGAGATTTACTTAGTCACTTTTTTTTCTTGTTGGATATGTAAATTTGCACTACCTCAAGCATCATTTTATCCTTCTTTTTCATCAAGGATCATGCTTTACAAGATGAGATTTACTTAGTCATTTTTTTTCTTGTTGGATATGTAAATTTGCACTACCTCATTGACCATAACACTTTTAAAGTTGCAAGCATGATGTCCATGAGAGATAGCTTTTGCTTAGTCATTCCAATCTTAGCCAACATCTATCATGGATTGAGTAAAATTTCTAACTCTATCAACCTGAACTCTTTCTGTGTTTACTTTTTAGTTCACTATGTTTGTGGTTGGTTAATAAATAGGTATGATACTCCTTTGAATGGAAGAATGCAAGTCTTACTCGCATGACTTGTTATGGAGGCTTAAGGATGACTCATTTCTTCAAAGATCATGAAGTGGAGAAACTTTTCAGGGAAGGTTGATTTGAGACCAAACATATGATCTTTCCACCTCAAGAAACAAACATCATTTATAATGATACCTTTTATGATGGTCAATTCAACTAGATTGAATATATTATTAGTCTTCAATTTGGTTATCTAACTTTTTGTTACAGGGACATGTTTTATATTCAAGCATATTGCCCTTACTAAATTTAGCAGACATTTTTGCTTCACCCAAGATATCCTTGATGATCTTCAAAAACCAATGAGACAACAAACTTCAAAGGAAATCCTCTAATTTTGGAAGTTCTTAATAAGTCTTAGGATTTAATCAAAGACCATAGTACCTTCCAAAGTCTTAAGAGAGCCTTCTTATGCAACTCAAAACTATGTTGAGTGGTTGTCGAAGGAATCGTCTTAAGCCTTTTCTACTGCTAAACATGATTAGCTTAATCTAGTTAGAGTTTAAAAGAAACCTAATCATGAAGTTATCATGAAAAATCCTCCAACTTCAAGACCTCAACAAAACTTAGTCTTTGGCTTTCCTTACAGGAAAATATCAAAGGATAAGACTCTTATGAGAGCATTAATTGAGAGGGTAGTGGTGATTCCAATCCTTGTAACATTTTCTAGATACGTGACCATATAGAAGAGCTATCCCAAAGTATATTAAACTTGATAAGGATGAATCTGAATGAAGCTCTAATCATTACTGGAAGAGACCAAAGTTCCATAAAACTGATAAGGCTCTGGTGACCAATCTAGCTATGCTAGATGATATACCTTCTTCTTCCTTCTTCAATAATCTTGTAATAATATTTTCTTTTGAACATGATATCTTTATTTTTATTTATTTATTTTTTTACCTTATAATTTTGTATGATAAAAATTTTTTGATAGGGAAACTTGGAACAAGAATTAACTTCAGTAAATTGTGGCCCCACTATTACCATAAAAGCTATTAAGGAAGTTGAACCTGTAGAGTAAAGGAAATAAAAAGCCACCCATGATGCCCTTTTTACACTTTCTCAATTTTGTGAAGATGACTTCTTATAAAGGCATCATCGTAATATAGCTGCCTTTACATAGAAGGACTTATGCTTGAAGATTATAAATGCACAATTCTATGAAGTTCCTCATTTGCTGACAAAGTTCTTATTGTCTTGAATGAGATTTAATAAGTTGAAAAGATTGATGTTTCAATCCTCAAGAAGCATTTTGAAGACTATATTTAGAAAATTAATAATCTTCATGAAAAGGAGTCTTCCTTAGCTTCAAAGTCATCAAAGGAGTCTCATTTAAAGAAGCTTGAAAAAATGCAAGATCTGTTGAAGTTGAAACTTTTAAGAAGAACAACTTAGTTAAGGCTGACTTATTTGAGATTGAGAATGAGATTCAGAGACTGAATGCCAAGAAGGAAAGACTTATAATCTCTTTGAGTGATGTAGAGAAGGAAGTGCTTAATATCAAAGCAAGCATCACCAACATTGAGGAAGAGAAATCAGTTGCAAAGAATACCCCTTTTTAAGATCCATCTGAAGAAGAATATTTCCAACAACTTAGAAATGTATTAGAGGTAGAAAGAGTTGACTTAAAAGATTTTGTATGGAAACCATAAGTTTTATTTTCTCTTTGTAATATAATATTCATTTTTTTTCATTAATAAATATTTTATTTATTTTATTTTTAATATATATCATATGACTCTATATTTTATTTTACTTAGCATAATACCAAGTTATTTTGTTCAAAACTAAGCAAATCATTAAGTCTATTTTTCATTTGTATGACTGAACTTACTATATTACTAAGCTACCTACGTACCTTCATAAGAAGGATCAAGTCAAATGTAGTTCAATTACAATGCAATTTTTTTATTTGATTTATCATGCATAGTTTTAGCTCATGCAGACCAAGAGTAATACTAAACTCTTAAGCATAGTACCACTTTAGGAACTTGCCATTGATAGGGTCCAATATGAACTCTATTTTTATCAACAATCTTATATGCACCATTTGAGTAGACTTCTTATACAACATATGGTTTGTCCTAATTTGATAAGAACTTATTATCCATACAATGAGATATGATGATTGACCTTCTTATTGCAAGAACAAGATCTCCAACACTTTTTAGCCAAATTTGAGATAAACCTTCTAATATAGGTCAATTTCCTTGTAGGCTCTTCAACTCATGAATATTTCTTGGTTCTAACATTTTAAGGATGACATCAATTTTATATTGATCAATCTCAATCCTTTAATACCTTACAATAAAGCCAATAACTTTTTCAGTAGATACTCTAAAGGCACACTTCAAAGGATTCATTTTTAAATTATATTTTCAAAGATGCTCAAACACCTGTCACAAGTCTTGCAAATGATCAACACCTTTTCTTGATTTTACCATAAGATCATCCATATAACATTCAACATTTTTATGAAGCATGTTATTGAAGATATTTTGCATAGCCTGTTGGTATGTTACACCTACATTTTTCAATCCAAAAGGTATGACTTTGTAGCAATAGATCTTATTTGGAGTTCAAAAGTTGTAGCTTTAGCATCTTTTGCTATCATAGGAATTTGAATATCCCCAGATGATCCATCAAGGTACGATGACCTCTTATATCCCATTATAAAGTTGATCATGATCTCAATTAAAGATAATGGAAAATTATCCTTTGGGTAAGCATTATTAAGGTTATGAAAATCTATATAGATTTAAAGTTACCTATTCTTCTTTCTTATTAGAATAGCATTCAAAATCCAAGTCGGATATTTGACTTCTTCAATGAAGCCAACATTAACCAACTTATTAACTCTAGACTCAATTTATGGAATCAATTCTGATTAAAACTTCCTTTGGAGTTGTTTGATCACCCTTGCCCCCTTTTTGATTGACAGGTGATGAACCATGACCTTGGGATCAAATTCAGGCATTTCTTTATAAGATTATGTAAAGATAGCACATAACTCCAAGATAAGGTTTTTATAGTCTTCAGCATCTTCTTAAGCTACATTTTCACTTAAAAAATTAGACGAGGAGTATCATCAAATGCTAAATCAATGTTCTTCAACTCATCAATCATGGTCTTATCCCCTCTTCAAAAGCTGGTGAAGCTTCCTCTTCACTTTCCTCGATCATTGAATCTTCTTTATCAACTTCAGCTACACTCAGGTGCAAAGAAGTGACTATTTCATCATCTTTACAATACTGGCTAGATATCAAGCCTGTGATCACAGTTGTTTATTGTTTAACTGTTAATATTTCACTAGCCTTGATCACCCATTGACTTTGATGCTTCATACAAGAAGGAAATTTGCTCTTAGCCTCCTTTTATCCCAATTGTAAAGGTGAATTCTCCTTACCTTTTATCTTCCCTTTGCTTTTTGAAACTCCAAGCCTACAATGAATTGAACTTTATTTGGGCACTGAAGTGATTTAAGTTCCAAGATGGTTAAAAACTGAAATGAGATTTAAAGTAGTTTTAAGTTGATAAAAATTGATACCTTTGGAACTTTCATTGGATTTTCTTCATCTCCTATTGAGATATATTGAGAGGTTCCTTTATGGATTTTTAATCGTAAAGAATTAGATGCATTGTACCCCAAACCTTCTCTTGAAGTCTTTAGATTTGCTTCCTTTCCTTTTAAATTCTATGAATTCTATTAGACAGGTCCTCTTTCTGCCTAGGTTCTAGTTCCTTTGTTCACAAGGCTGTAACCTTCTTACCCATGCCAGCTTTAACTAGTAACTTGTAGGCATTTAGATCAAAC
The DNA here is from genome assembly GCA_948192965.1 of Dalechampia spathulata. Taxonomy (NCBI): domain Eukaryota; kingdom Viridiplantae; phylum Streptophyta; class Magnoliopsida; order Malpighiales; family Euphorbiaceae; genus Dalechampia; species Dalechampia spathulata. The sequence continues at coordinate 10,295 of CANYBF012067273.1, forward strand.
CCTTTACCCTCTTTATTAGAAGTTCTCCATTCTCTACCAAGGACCCTTGTAATGGTCGGATAAACCCCAATAATGGTGATGTGGTTGCTTTTGATGTTGCCAGCTTTATTAACAGAAAGACCAAGTCTTGTAAGTCTTGTTTAACATCCTTTTTAACTTTGAACAGGGCTTGCCCTTCTTTTCTCTTTAAAGCTGGAACATAACAAAACTTTAGGTTTTCTTTCATAGACTTATTTAGTTGTGTTGAAGTCTCTCTCTTCCCCTCAGTTAGAAATAAAGATACGCTTTTTTTACCTTTAAAAGAGTTCTTCTCTGCTAGATCCTTAGCTGCTTTAGGCTCAAATTACAACTCTTCTATCATGCTTATCTCCAAGTAAAATTTGGCATCTGTGAAGTATGACTTGGCTTCACCAAAAGGATTTGTATTAACTACCACCTTTCTTACATCACCATTCTTGTAATACTTGAAGCATTAATGAAGTGTTGAAGGCACCACCTTATTTTCATGAATCCATGGCTGACCTAATAATATATTATATGTTATCTTAGCATCAATGACATAAAATAAAGCACTTGATTCCATTTCATCAATGTATAAATTAAGATGGATCTTGTTCATTACTCTTTGATATCCTTAGTTAAATCCTTGAATTATCAACCGACTCTACATTAACTCATCCATTGGGATCTTAAGATGCTTTAACATCTTTAAAGGAAGAATATTCATAGCTAAACCATCATCCATTAGAATCCATTTTACCTTTTGCTCATGAATGAACCTGATCATAAATAATTGACGAATATGGAATTTTAAGCCTAGCAACATGCCATCTTCGATTAAGGTGATTTCCTTTGCACATTAGTTACAAGTGTTGTAGGGAGAATAAACTTTCTTTTCCTTGAATCCTTCTTACACCATTGAGTCTTCTTCTCCCTCTACTTGATTACATATGAAAAATTTAGGCATGTAATTAGCCAAGGTGATAGGTACCGTTGGTTCTTACTTAAATTCGAAGTCTGGTTGTGAGAACAAAGATACCTTTCTTGATCTCTTAGCCTTTAATGCCCTTTATTCACCTTAGCTCTTTGAGGACTTGGGTTTAATTTTAGAGAACTCTTGTATTGACTCCTTTGTTATGTCATAAGAATCCACCCTTCATGATCTTAAGTTTTACCTCCTGCATCATGATTTCATTGTAATGCCTCTTCATGCATCACCAAGTGTTGAATGTAATGAACTTCAACACTTATAGGTTTGAATGGTTTAAAACTAATTTTTACCAAAGAAAATGCTTGAAAGCAATTACACCTTATGCATTTAGCTCCATAATTTTATCTTTCAGTACAAAGAACTTCTCTACTGGATTATCTAGCAAGCAATGATATTTAAAGTAATTTGCATCCTTGCTCTGATTGGCTTATTTTGGATGTTTCATTAGTGGGAGCTTGATGATTTTCGCTTTAAGTAAATCATCAAGCATACTTAAAAAATTAGAATCAGGGAAAGGATATTTATTTTCTTGCCTCTCTTTTAAAGAAGCAATCAACTTTGTCTTCTTCTTCCTCCTAACCTTAGAGTTGATCTTGATTAGAGTAGAGCTTACAACTAATGACTATTTATTTTTAGACTTTGAAATAATTTTAATAGCCTTACATATCTCTAACTTTTCTTTACCTTTCTTTAAATCTTACACTAGAATATTTTGATGACTAGCATCTGAAATGCTAAGCTCCATGTCATGAGCATAAGTAGCTAATTCTTTAAAGGTATTTGGTTCTATTCCTTGAAGAATATAACATAATCCTCAATTATGCCTTTGATGCATATGTTAATTATAGAGGTTTTAGAAAGATAATATATGCAATTCAGATCAAGATTCCTCTATCTTTGGATGTAATATATCATAGGCAAGTTGCAATTAACTTGATCGTGATGGCAATGCATTGGATGTTGTAGGAATGATTGAGAAATTCTCACTCAAGTTGGTCTCAACTATCAATTGAACCAGCCTTGAGGTTAATGTACCAATCCAAGGCATTATCTTTTAGAGATTGGACAAACTGCTTGACAAGCAGATTATCATATATGTTGATATTATTACATGTCTCTATAAAGTGAGCAACATGCTACCTTGGATTGCCTTTATTATCAAATTGTTGAAACTTTGGGGTTGATAATTTATTAGCATTTCCATTAGGTCAATCCGAAGTGTGTATGGCTTTGCATATGAATAAGAAAGTTATGTTGACATCTCCAGTTGCTCCTTAATAGCTTTCTTAATGAGCTCTTCTAGTTGAATTATGGAGATTGGGTTATTGGCCATTACTTGAGTGCTACCTGCAATATTTATTATTGAAGCACCTTCTTCTTTTCCTTAATTAGCTGGTGGGTCATACGCTTTATTAGTAATAACCTTCCTAGTTATGCTTGCTAACCTCACAGTCAAAGATGCAATTTCATCATCTTTTTCCTTGGTCTTGCTCATGAGCTCTTCCACTACCTTGGTCAAGTTGGCAACTTATTCTTCCAATAAAGTAGTATTGGTTACCATCACAAACATAGTACCACCAAGACTACATAAAGAATAAATTTGAAGTTTTGATCATGGAGTGAAACTTCCACCGTAACCTTCTCTATTGTCATAGGACTTTAGTAAGGATAAGAAACCAACTTCCTTTGACACTCCCATTTTTACCCCTAACTTTGTTGAATGCATTATTTGTTACTCATACAACTCTCTAATTAAATTTATCTTAATCGTGGTATTAAGCCTATTATCAGTATTTAACCCATTATATGGTAAGACATGGTTTGGACTTGAGCAACTCTTAAGTGAAGGTTGTACTTCCTTGAAGCCATTAAGTCACTCTTCTTGGATGCCATTGATGTTGAAGATAAAAACTATAAAACAAAAATAATATTGAATTAGAAATTGAGCAACAAATAAATTTTATTAATGTATAATTAATTACAATCTTTAATATAAAATTCTTACAACAAGGAATTTAAATCCTTTCATTTAAATCTTGAAACAAGAACTTGATTTAAGGGCTTTTATAGCTTGATCTTGAATTGAACTTGACTTTCAGCAAATAAACATGATGCAAGTGCTTTAAGGGCTTGATCTTAAAGCAAACTTCACCTTAGGGAAAGAACACTTTGATGAACTTAATGAACACATTGATGGACTTCTTGAATGCTTTGATGAACTTGAAGAATGCCTTGGATCTTGAAGAATACCTTAAGATCTCGAAGATTTGGGGAGCTTGAGACTTAAAAGCTTGTTACTTCTACCTTTTGAATGTGTGTTTTAGAATAAAGGGGAGCCCCCTATTTATAATGATTTGGAGGAGAGGATTTTGAAAATTGAATTTCTATCCTATCACTTTAAAATGATAAAATTATCAAAATAATTATTAATTTATTAATTTAGTATTTTAATAGTATTTATGTGACTATTAAAATAATTTAAATTTAGATAATAAACCAAATGATTGATTAGTTTAAAATCTATAAAATATATTTTATTAGATTAAAATAATTATTTAGTCTAATAATTAATTATATAACAACAATCAAATGAATTAACACGAGCTAAATCATGAAAATTAAATAAATAAAAATAACTTTAGGCAAAATTATTTTTAATCGATCACGGAAAATCGAATGGGAATTGCTAACATCACACAAACAACAATTGGAGATAGCAACTCGACCAACCGAATCCAATCCTATCAAAAATCACATTTACACGAGTTAAATAGGCATTTAATAGATAAAAATTAATTTTAAGGCCAAAATTAATTAAATATGATTAATTTATGATAGATCTAATACATTTGCGTTACTGCTAAACATCAAATGTTACTAGAATTATCAAATCGAGTGTAAAATGGAGCGAAAAATGTGATTTTTCTGGAAAAATACAGGCTATATGTGCAACATGTAGTGCTATGTGTGCAACATATAGGCTATGTTCTATGCACATAACATGATATGCACCACATGTAGGTAGTAAATCTATAAGAAAATCAAATTTATTAGCATAAACACGATCTACAGATAAATCCTAGCAAGTTTAATGAAGACAGTACCTCATTTTGAGCATGAACAAGTGTCTGAATCATAAATCCATCAAGTAAATGAGTATTTAACTTGAATAATTAATTCTAAGGCTAAAATCAATTAGATATGGAAAATATTTGACAGATCCAGAATATTAAGACTATGGAAAAGCCATTAATGTTGCTAGAATTGTTAGATCTGACGGAGAAATGAGCAAAAATGGAAGAAAATGAGCATTTTCCTAAACTTTTGGGACCTATATGCGTAGCATGTAGGCCTATGTGTGCCGCACATAGGCTATGTTTTGGTAGAATATCTTTGCATCAAAACACAGAGAAACAGGATTAGAGATTAGAAGCGACAGTTTGATAGTAACTCTTACATAATTTTGTAATTTTCGCTCGGATTTGAAAAATTCTAAACCTATGTGCGCAGCACATAGGTCAATATGCATAGCATATTGTTTGGAAACCCTCACGTAGAGCCCGCTACGGTCACTTCCGAGATGTGCCTCGAAGCGTATAAGTATTATTCGACGTGAGGAATAACTTTGTAGAAGAAATTTTTTCCAAATTTGGTCCCGAGAAGGCTCCCAACCAAACATCTTTACTATGCAACGTGCGTAGCTTATAGGGCTATGCGCTATGCACGTTGCGTTTTCGCCCTATGCGCTCTGCCTTGTATGGGCAGAACGGAATGGGTGCCATATGTCCAGGAAAGTGCAAATGACATTTTGAGAAACTTTGCAGTTATGAGTTTTCTCAAATTCAGCCCCGAACATCGAGTTTTTCTTAATGGGCCCAATTTGAGCCCAACAGGCCCATTAAGGCCAAAACGTGGCATACGGGATGTCGTGGGTCATGCCTCACGTAGGCACTAGTGGAAATATGTTCTATGCATCCAGAACACTCAAATTTGGCAAAGCCAAGTGGTGGGCCCACCTATGTACTATTCATGATGAATAGAACCCTGGTGGGCCCCACAGCATAAAAGAGCCTAAGAAGTGGCAAATAGCATGTCAAGCATCTTGCCTCAAGTAAGGCAGCAGATAGGATGTGTTTTGTGCGTGCAGAACGCATCAAAGTGGACTATAGTGGGAAGTGGGCCCCATTAGTGTTTGGCGGGGCCCACAGCATGATGAGCCTAGAAATGTGGCATTCGGGATGCCACGGAGTGTGCCTTGTGTAATGAAGTAGCAGAATGTATTCTGTATGTACAGAATACATAGAATAGGCTAATTGGGGAAAGCAGGCCCCGCCTATGTACTATTCATAGTAAATAGTGACCTAGGTTCGAAATACAATATTTCACATTCTGTGCATCCTACCATACGTAGGCAGGCATGAAATGTATTCTGTAAGTACAGAATACGCAGAATAGGCTAATAGGGGCATTGGGCCCCACTAATACCCTAAGTGGGCCCTTACAGCATAGTGGGCCCTAAAAATGGCCTTTGTGATGCCAAGCATTATGCCTTGCGTAAGGCAACTAGAAAATGTATTCTGTAAGTACAAAATACAGAGAATAGGTTATCAAGGGCAGTGGGGCCCCGTTATTGCTTGGTGGGCCCCGCCTGTGCACTATTTATGATGAATAGTGTCCAGGGCAAAAAATGCAATATTTTGCATTTCAAGTGGCTTGCCTTGCGTAGGCAACAGTGAAGGGTATTTTGTATGTACAGAACACCCAGAATAAGTGGCGGGTCTCACCAGGCGCCTTGGTGGGCCTCACCAGCTCTGAGATGTTCTGTGCACCAGAATACACAGTGGAAGCCACAGAGGCCTATGTGCATAATCGAGGTCGATATCGGGGACTAATACCGAGCCGAATCAACAGAAACCCAAAATTGCATGAGTGTGAAAAGTCAGGGTCAACAGTTTACCCCCTGATCAGGATCATTTTGAGGTGACTTAAGCGTAAGTCCTCAAAATGCGATCTGATCATAACATGACTTTTCATAGGGAGTAGGAAGCGTACCTGACTCGTAGGGGTGCTCGCGTTGAGGTTTGGATTCCAATTCTACCATTGGGAGCCTGGTGCTCGGGCTGGAAGATCAATGTTGACCTGAGAAACCCAATTTAGCCACTAGGAGCCCAGTGCTCGGGCTAGATGACCAAGGTTGATCAATGGTCCCTAATGGGACTGATGGCAACGCCGTGAGTTAATCATCTTAAACTGGCATCCAGATGCCTATGCGCTAGGATTTAGGAACCAAGGGCTTGGTTCTGTGATCATTGCTAGATCAGGTGGTCAACTGCGGGATCTGGATGACCAGCTGTTGGGTCTATTCTCGCGCCATCATGTAAATTCCAGATATCTCTGAAATGGCTTTCAAGATCCTCTGTTGGGTCTCTGACATTTTTGGTCGACGATTTTGACCAGTATAAGTACCCCAGCTTCATTACTGGGGGCCCGGCGTTCAGGCTACTCCGGTCAAGGTTGATCGGTGGTCACTGCAAGACCGATGGCTTCCTTGCGAGTAATTCATCTGAAATCTGCGTTCAGATGCCTATGCGTTAGGATTTAGCAGTCAAGGGCTTGACTTGGTGATCTCTGCTGGATCAGGCGGTTCTACGACGGAACCAAAGGTGACCTTCTGCTGGGTCGGGGTGATCAACTGTCAGATCTTGTTCTCGCACCATCATATAAGTGTTGTCTGTCCCTAAAGTCTGCATTTGGGACCCTCTGCCAGAATGCAACACGGCTTGACTATTTTGATCTTCTGCTAGATCAATTTCTTGTCTTTGCCAGACATAGGAAAATAATTTGTCAATGAAATTGCTATTGAAATGGTCCAGGGAAAATACCTAAATTTTTGAGTATCAGTCTGCTGCATTCTGACTACTTTTCTGGATTTTTCACACGCTACGGCTCGTGAAAATTGAGCTCGGTGGAGCAAACGACCTTAAAAAATTTTGAAATTTTTGCTAGAGGCCTAATTCTTCATGTGCATTTTAGTGGAAGGGTGGCACACATTAGCAGACTCCCACAGTGGCAGGCACATGTTAACAAAAATTGCAATGTGCGGTGCACGTTCTCTTATGTATGGCGCACATAGCTTGGAAATTTTATATTTCCAAGCTTCCAATCCAAAAATCAGTTAGTTTCCCCTCAAAAACTTGATTTCCTCTGAAACCCCGAACTGAAAACTTCATGATTTTGCAAAAATGGCCAGAATTAGGATGCAACCGACCCCCCGAGATCCCGAATCTGTCCTAAGTTATGCTCTAACCGAGCTTACAACTCGTGATGCTTATTTTGGAGCCCGATTTGGTGATGTAATTGGGGAGACTTTTTCCATAGACTCACATCAGTCCTGAGCTCCTCCCGAGAAGGTGAGTTTTCTACGACTCGACTCAGTTTTTTGGCTTTTATGGGTTTTCCAAAAAAAATTGAATTTTAGGCTATTTTTGATGCATTTAGGCTTGTGTTAGGCTAAAATTTTATGCTAGGCTAAAGCTAGGCTTAGGTGGGCTCGTGTTTGTCTGATTGGTTTGGCAAAAATTGAGTTTTTCGGTGTAGGTTTAGGCTATATGTGGTGCATATAGCACTATGTGTGCCACATGTATGCCATGTGTGGTGCATATAGTGCTATGTGTAGCACACATAGCACTTAGAAATAGGCCAAATCATCCGTTTTCTAGTCATTTTTCAGAGAATTGCGCATTTTAGGGCTTCATAGGCATAAATAAGCACATTTAGGGCTGGGAGGAAGAGCTTTGTACCTCTGAAACTATTTTGTGCACTCTATAATTTAGTTTGAAGTCTGACCTAAATTCTGTATTTTGTAGAGGGAGCGGACAGTGGTAAGCAGCGATAGCATCCGTGGCGTCTTCGAGTGGTACTCCTAGCTGCCTAGGGAGATCCATGCGAGAGTGGACCGAAGCTGTTTTGGTCCGTATATCACATGCTTCACTGGTGTGGAGAAGAAATGTAACAAGCTTGTCATTACTGCCATGATCGAGTGGTGGATGGATTCCACACATACCTTCCACTTGCCAGTAGGTGAGGTCGCGATTACTCCAGGGATATTTGCTGGAATCACCGGGTTGGAATGTGCAGGGCTGCCTGTTCAATTTGATGCTAGGTTGACATCACCTCATTGGCTGTATGAGGCAATATTTGACCTCCTGGGGGTGTCACCCAATGTGTGAGGAGGGTATAGTATTTCTTACGACTATCTCCGAGAGGTGGTGCTGGCAGAGAGGCTTGGTAGAACAATCTCTGCAGGTCAGTATACCCATAGCTTTCTGTTGTACGTTTTAGGGTGTACACTATTCAATGATAGCCGGAACGGCATCCACATATCAGTGTTATGGGCCCTCCGTGACTTGGAGTCCATAGGGTGATATGATTGGGGCAGCGCTGGCCTGGCCCACCTGATGCAGGGGCTTAATTATTGTAGTAGGCACTTTAGGGACCACTTCATTGGGTGCTGGCAAGTCGTAGAGGTAAGTAGAATTCCGTTAATTTCATTACTGTAGTGTCTGTCCATGTCTTGATGATTATGCATATTGACCTTACAGATCATGGCGTATGATTTTGGGTTGCTGCCAGAGCCCGATATTCCACATGGGTTACCATTTGGTTTTCCTCATATACGGGCGTGGTGCGTACTAAGGTGAAGGCTCGACTACACAATGGACGAGTTGAGGGAGCACCTCAACAATTTGACCTGGGACCAGGTAAGAAGAAACAACTTAATTAGCATTAAACTATATTGAAATGGTTTGAGAAATACCTGTGTAGGCATCTAATTTCTCTTCATTATTGAATAGGTGCGTCCCTATCCGTGGAGTAACATGCATCCGAGGCCAGAGTATGTGACAATCTCAATGCGTAAGGATGAGCAACATATGTTGTTGGAGGGTCTTGAGAGTAGACTCTTCTATTTAGGCGAGTGTGTTGTGGACTGACATCTAGAGCCAGAGAGCCGGGTGAAGCCTGCTGCACCCCTACGTGTAATGTTCTGGGAATCTTGTACTAACATATACTCAGAAGTGCTTGCTGGATTGACTGGTATTCCCGGGTGGGAGCGCCTGTCAGACTCACCAATAGATTACTCTTCTTTCATCTAGTTGAGATTGTTGGGGCTTGTGGAGCTTTCCACATGTAGAAGCCAGTGTGATCGATTCAGTGGGACCGGAGGGAGATCCACTTCCCATGGCAGTGGAGGTGGACGTTATGGCTCATCGGGAATTGGGAGTTCTCGGGACGGCGGTGCTTCAAAGAGATCCCATGATTCTGGGGTAGGTGCAGTACCACCGGTGACGATGTTAGCCACTCCAAAGGTGCCTCCAGGATATGGACGTCCAGTAGACTTTGTAGAGGGTGAGCTGATGTGGCCATAGAACCCTCTGATTTTTACTTACGATGCAGTTGGGCATCTTTATGAGATTTCCTTCATGGTGCCAGCAAGGAGTGAGATTGAGTTTTATCCTCCAAACATGACCCACGTGAGTATGCATGTTTTGATGTACCTTTAATTCCAGTGATCTGAGTGTGTTTTGATTCTACAGGTGCGTCGAGATGCTATAGCAGATGCCTCAAGATTTTTGACGGGACTGCGTCGTTATCATACATCTGAGATGTTAGACATTCAAGTGAGTACCTGTAATGGAATGTAAGTGCATGAATATGCATGAATGCATGACTTATATACTTGTATGCTTGTATTTTCAGTCCAACAGGCAAGTGGAGCGGGAGGAATGCGACCGCTACATCCAGATGATGGAGTAGATGGGGCGAGAAATTGCTCGACTGACAGCACATCTGGAGCGCTACAACATTGAGGTCCCAGACAGTCCGAGTCCTGAAGATGATCATTCTGGCAAGGATGATGCATAGAGGTGATACGACGTTAGACTCTCATATGCATGATGTCAGAATTCTATAACTCTGTATTATAGTAGAATAATGTGTTACAAACTGGCAATTGCGTGCCTAGTACGTCAGGGCTGTTGCGTACCAACTGTGTGAACAGTCAAAAGCTTAAACTATGTAACTTTTGGATTCATTAGTGGAATCCAATGCTGTTTACTGCTTATAAATACACCATGCTTTATGTTTATTGGCAAAACATAACTCATCTACTTTTCTTTGCAGAAATTAGATATACAATGACTCAGCAATCATTGTCTGCCTTCCGCGCTCATTCCCGCCATTGGGGAAATAATGAGTGGAGTCAACTAGGCGAGGTCAGACTTCAATACTTAAGAACTTTCCAGCAAGTCTCAATTAACCACGCTTTTCTGCACGTTGCTGTGCAATTCTGGGATCTGGAGGTTCACGTATTCTGGTTCGGGCATGTAGAGTTATGTCCAATGTACGAGGAGTTTGCTGCCATCCTCGGGGTTACCTGTAGCATTACGACGATGCTGACAGTGCCAGTGCCTATTGGAGATGCGTTCTCATATCTGATTAGGGCTTTTAATGTTGGTCCGCTGGAGGTGGGCTCTCTTTTGACTATAGACAGCTTTGTAAATCTTGTTGCCCTTTTTTGACTATGCGGTCAGAAATCTGTGGAAGACCCATCTTAGCTGAGGGTAGTTGGATTTGGACTGTTGGTACAGTTCCTATTCGTCAATCCGTCCGGTCACGGAGATTTGCTGATCGGGCCTGTGGTATACCAGATTATGGAGGGTCAGACCCCTTTTCCCATGGTCATTGCGGAGACTATCCTTGGCCTAAACAAAGTGAAGCGTGGACAGTCTGAGCCCTTTAGTGGCAGTCTGCTCCTTCTATAGGTAAGAATTCTAAGCTGCCTTTGCAGGTTTTCAACTTAGAAAATTTATATTTTTGCCTTAGCTTTTGCATGAGTCACCTTTTGTGAGGTTTTTGGCTCATCGGGCTTTTGCTTTTATTTTCAGACCCTAACTTTTTCCTGAGCTGCCCCCTTGGGTTTTCAGCTCAGTGAGTCGCTCTTATTTTTGCCTAAGCAACCTTTTGTAAGGTTTTCAACTCAGCGAGCTTTTATTTTTATTTTCTTTTATTACAAGTCTGGCTTCAGGAAAAGCTCAGGATTCTAGCACCGCCAGCAGGGGACCTGCAGAGATATCTTCCTCATAGCCATATGCGAAGAGGCTATGCCTTCGGTGAGGTGAGGACAATGTCATTCCAAGGCTGGATTGAATGGATGGGGACTTGACCTGAGAGCGAGATCAGGTGGAGCTCTCCCTAGTGGTAAATATAGCACGTGACTGTAATGACCTACATAGATTGTATCCTACTACCGGGATCAGGCATTGCACACACTATAGTCCTGCTAGGATCTATCGTCAGTTTGGCCAGTGGCAGACCATACCTCGGCTAACAGAGTTTGAAGGAGGAAGGCTGGTACCTCGCTTCATGGAGCATGTGGAGAGGACCTGGCCTCGTCGTCAAATAGCACTGGTAGAGATTCCCGAAGCTGGACCTGCCACTGACGATGAGTACAAGCTATGGGTACTGCACCAAGCTTGAATCCTGTACTATAAGATATTGTTAAGCAATAACATATAATAAAGGATGAGAATGCTTTATGTTTGCAACTAGTATTACTTAAGGCTAAGTTTACGAACATGTGTTCCATTTGCATTAATGAGATTAAAACATTTACATGAAAATGTTTAAACAACACAGAAGTTCCAGATGTGCATCAGACTCAACCTCTATTATTGACCAGCCTCGTGCGAGATTTTTTGATCAACTATTTTAACGCTCTCCTTTTGCTTTTAAAGAGCTCTAACTTTTGCACGAGTTATCCAAGTGGATTTTCAACTCATTGAACGAATGTTTTTCACCTTGCCTTAACTTTTACATGAATCACCTATGCAAGTTTTCAGCTCACCAGGCTTTTTATCTTAATTTTGTTATTTTTCTTTTACCCTTTACTCTAAAAAAAATATTTCTTCAGCCGGTCAAGGTTGACTGGTTCTAAGAACTCGTTATCCTCCAAATCCGAGATGCAAACAGCACCTTTAGAGAGGATTTTCTTAACTAGGAATGGGCCTTCCCAGTTGGGCTTGAACTTTCCACGGGGATCATGAATAGCTAGTCTAACTTGCTTCAGGACTAGATCACCTTCCTGTATGGCTACATGTTTAACCTTTTTGTTGAATGCGTTGGCCATGTGCTTCTTGTAAAGCTGTAGGTGATAAAGAGACTTCAGCCGTTTCTCATCAATAGTGACCAACTGCTCATACCTGGCCCTTTTCCATTCAGCTTCTGGCAACTAAGATTCTAAAATAACCCGAAGTGATTTCAGCTCCACTTCAATTAGCAATACTGCTTCTGTCCCGTAAACCAGAGAGTATGGGGTAGCCCCGTGGGACTCCTTATAGTGGTTCTGTACCCCCATAAGGCAAATGGCAGCTGCTCATGCCAATCTCTGTAGGTCTGTACCGTTTTGGCTAAGATGCACTTGATTGTCTTGTTAGCCGCTTCGACCGCCCCATTAGCTTGAGGGTGATATGGAGAGGATCAATGGTGCTCAATCCCATTTTTTTCAAACAAGTCTGCAACTTGGGCCTAGAACTGTACTCCATTGTCTGACACCAAGTGATGTGGCACCCCATATCGGCATACGATATTCTTCTTTACAAACTTGGCAACCTATCTTACCCCTAGTTTACCATAGGATTCTGCCTCCACCCATTTAGAGAAGTAATCAATGGCTACTAGTATGTACTGATGTCCATTAGACGCGTTAGGATGAATCTCACCCATGATGTCAATTCCTCAAGCTGAGAATGGCCAAGGCATTATCAAATTCTGCAATTTGACTGGTGGTAGGTGACTCAAATCTCCATGAATCTGGCATTCATGGCATCTTTGTACAAACTATATGCAGCCAGTCTCCATAGTAAGCCAAAAGTATCCTTGGTGTAGGATTTTTCTGTAAAGCATGAATCCATTCATGTGGGGACCGTATACACTAGCGTGTACCGTTTCCATGACCGACTCAATTTCTTTCTCTGATATGCATCAAAATTGTAGACCATTTACTGTTCTTCTGTAGAGAACACCCTAATGCCAGGTGAAATTGGCTGCTAGCGTGCGTAGAGCTACTTTATCAGTCTTGTTGGCTTCCTCTGGATAAGTACCAGTCTTCAGAAAATTCATGATATCAGCATACTATGGGATCTTATCTGATACGTCTAGTGTCATAACCCGTTCTCCAAAATAGCAAGGAATCTTCGACTGCTCAATGAATACAGGTTGAATTTGACTCTGCGGTTGCTCGTAGATTGAAGCTAGTGTGGCCAAAGCATCGGCCATCTGATTTTCTTCACGCGGTATATGGATAAATTAGTAGGAGCTGAAATTACGAACTATGAGCTTCATGTATTCAGCATAAGGTTTGAGCCTTTCCTCTTTGACTTCCCACTCGGCTGTGGACTGGTGAATGACTAGCATCGAAACACCGAATATCTGTACATCTGGGGCACCGACCATTAGCAATGCTTCTAGCCCAAAGAGACATGCTTCATACTCAGCCATATTATTGGTGATTGAGAAGTTCAGCCACCTTGAAAGCATTATTAGTTCGCCTTCAGGAGTGATTAGCATAACTCTTATACCTGCACCTCTTTTATTAATTGTGCCGTTAAAGTGCAACTACCATTTTTGGACATCAACTGCCTCAAAGTGCTCATCTGGGAAGTCTAGTTCAAAAGTCTCAAAGTCATCCATCGGCCTGGATGCTAAGAATTCAGCAATTGCTTTGCCCTTGATCACCTTGGTAGTGACATATTGCACATTAAACTCTGATAACAGGATCAACCACCTGGAGAGTTTTCCTACTGGCGATGGAGCTACATACAAGTACTTCATAGGGTCAATCTTGGAGATTGCCTGTATTTGGTACGACTAGAAGTAATGCCTGAGTTTTTTGGTAACCCATACCATAGCCATGCATAGCTTCTCAATAGTGTTGTACTTGCATTCGGTTGGTAAAAGCTTCTTACTCAAGTAGTAGACAGTATGCTCAACTCCGGCGTCATTCTCTTAAGCCATTATAGCACCCACTGACTCCTCTTTTAAGGCTAGATAGAGTAGTAATGGTTTTCTAGGCCGAGGTGGTTGCAGAATCGATGGGTTGGAGAGGTAATGCTTTATCCTCTTAAATGCAAATTGTTAGTTCTCATCCCAAACTATAGGCTGGTTTTTTCTCAAAAGTTTGAAGATGGGCTCACACATGGTAGTGAGCTTGGCGATGAATCTGCTGATGTACTGAAGCTGTCCCAAGAATCCCCTAACTTCTGTCTCAGTTCTGGGAATAGGCATCTCAATGATTGACTTTGCTTTGTCAGGATCCACCTCGATACCCCTCTGACTGACAATGTGACCCAATAGCTTGCCAGATGTCACTACGAATGTGCATTTTTTGGGTTCAACCTGAGTCCGTATTTCTCAACACGTGTGAGAAATTTGTCAAGAGCAGCTGTATGTTCTCCTCTGGTAGGAGACTTCACCATCATGTCATTCACATAGACTTCGACCTCCTTGTGGATCAAATCATACAACAGGGTTATTGCAGCTCTTTGGTAGGTTGCACCTGCGTTCTTCAAGCCAAAGGGCATGACCTTGTAGCAATAGGTCCCCCATTCTATGATGAAAGCTGTCTTCACCTTATCCGTAACTGCCATTAGGATCTGGTTGTATCCTGAGAATCTATCAGCGAAGGAATACATAGCACTAGCGGCTGCGCTATCGACTAGTACATCGATGTGAGGCAAAGGAAAGTCATCCTTTGGACATGCTTTATTCAGATCCCTGTAGTCTACGCAGACTCTGACTCTGCCATCTTTCTTGGGAACCAGAACCACATTGGCCAACCATTTTGGATAGTCAACCACCTCAAGGAATTTGGCATCCAACTGCTTCTGGACATCTTCCTTAACCTTCTATGCCGACTCTGGTTGGAGGCACCGTAGCTTCTATTTGACTGGCTTGAACCCTAGCTTGGTAGGAATCCTGTGTTCCATAATGTTAGGCATTGTTTAATAAAAAGGATGATTTAAAGAAGAAATAAAATGATAATTAAATGATTATCAATTAAGGTATGACATTTGATAAATAATAAAGGAAATAAATTATATTGATAAGTAAAAAGGATGTTAAGGAAGTTAAAGGATTAAATAAATTA
>CANYBF012067875.1:0-11646 GCA_948192965.1 Dalechampia spathulata
CAGAAACCCTAGATCCAACCCCGATCTAGGTAGATCGGACCTGAAAATGGATTTTGCTTCATGGATTTGCATCCAAATCAAGAAAAATAATTTTAAAGTTAAAATTATTTAAAATCCGGCTAGATTTAGGGCAGATCCAAGGCATCCAAGGCATGGAAAAGCCTTGAATGACCTTAGATTGGCCAGATCGGATGAAAAATAGCATTTTTTGGAAAATTTTGGGGTGATGTGCTCATCACATCCCCCACAGAATGAAGAAAATTGAAGAAAATGGGAAATTTACCTTATTCCGGCCGAGTTTTCTTCTTGATCTTGCTTGATTTTGTGTTTAGGGAGCCTAAACTAACCAATTTTGTCACTAAATCCAAGTGATTTAATTAATTAGGGGCTTAATTAATTGAGTGGAAATTTTGGCAGAGTTTTTGGTGCCCTTAGAGAGAAAATTTCGGATCCATTTTACAGACCGCAAGCTCTATATTTATATGGCAATTTTTTGGCATGGCAATTTTGTAATTTTGGCCTGGATTTGAAGAGATGTGCGCCACACATCAGGTGATGCGCGCAGCACATCACTTTTGTCACGACGTGTGGGGCCCACTATGGTTGCTTTTGGGATGTTCCCCGAAGCATATAAGCGTTATTTGATGTAAGGAACAACTTTGTAGAAGAAAGTTTTTCCAAATTCAGTCCCGAGAAGGCTCCCGACCAAACGTCTTTTTATGAAGTTACTATGCAATGTGCGTAGCGCATAGTGCGATGTGCTACGCACATCGCGATGCGCTCCGCTCAGTACGGGCAAAGCTGGATGGACACCATATGTCAACCGAAGTGCAATCGACATTTCGAGAAACTTTTCAGTTATAAGTTTTCTCAAATTAGGCCCCGAACACCGAGTTTTGGCTAATGGGCCCAATTTAGGGTTTGCGACCCAATTTCGGCCCAAAATGGCATTTGGTGTGCCAGAAGGTCGTTTCTCACGTAGGTATCAGCGAAAATACGTTTTGTACATCAAGAACACACAGATTGGTGAATTTGAGCGATGGGCCCACCTGGGTACTATTCATAATGAATAGTACCCTTATGGGCCCCACAGCACAAAAGGGCCTGGAAAGTGGCAAATAGCATGCCAAATGTTTTGCCTTAAGTAAGGCAGCAGGTAGGATGTATTCTGTGCGTACAGAATACATCAAAAGGGACTATAGTGGGAAGCGGGCCCCACTAGTGTTTAGTGGGCTCCACAGCGCGATGAGCCCAAAAATGCGGCATTCGGGATGCCACAGGGTATGCCTTGTGTAAGGCAATAGCGGAATGTATTCTGTAAGTACAGAATACACAAAATAGGCTAATTGGGGAAGGCGGGCCCCACCTGTATACTATTCCTAGTGAATAGTGACCTAGGTTCAAAATGCAATATTTTGCATTCTGTGTATCCTACTACGCGTAGGCAGGTGTGGAATGTATTTTGTAAGTACAGAATACACAGCATAGACTAGTAGAAGTTGTGGGCCCTACTAGTGTCCTAGGTGGGCCCCAAAGCGTAATGGGCCCGGAAGATGGCATTTGCGATGCCAAGCACTGTACCTTGGGTAAGGCAACTGGAAAAGGTATTCTGTAAGTACAGAATACACAGAATAGGCAGTAGAGGCAGCGGGTCACACTGGTGTCTTAGGTGGGCTCCACAGCATAATGGGCCCAGAAGATGGCATTTGCGATGCCAAGCGCTGTGCCTCACGTAAGGCAACTGGAAGATGTATTCTGTAAGTACAGAATACACAGAATGGGTTATTAAGGGCTGCGGACCCCGCTTCTGCTTAGTGGGCCCCACCTGTGTACTATTCATGAGGAATAGTACCCAGGACCAAAAATGCAATATTTCACATTTTGAGTGATTTGCCTTATGTAGGCAATAGGGAAGAGTGTTTTGTATGCACAAAATACTCAGAATATGCGGCGGGTCCCGCCAGGCGCCATGGTTGGCCCCACCAGTTCTGAGATGTTCTGCACACCAGAACACACAGAGGAAGACACAGAGGTCTATGTGCATAATCGGGATCGATACCGAGGACTAAATCCTAGCCGAATCAACAAAGATCCAGAATTATACGATGGTGAAAAGTGAGGGTCAACAGTATGCATGTATGCATGTTGGATAAAAAACATGAAAATGGTTAGTGAACATGTAGCACATAGCAGTGCTCCCTGCCACCATTATACCTCCACAAAGATAAGTTAGTTCAATATCTCCTAGGTGGGATATTAGCTCAAAGTTACACTGGGAACTCGAGGCATGATTCTCTTATTTAAGGCAAGCAAGAAGGGGTGATCGTTGTCCGATCATATAAGGGATTACAATGAGAATTTGATAGAATTTCAACCTAGTCATATTTCTATGATAAGAGAATGCACATAGAATAGATATGAGGTTACAGAACCATACAGAATCATGAAAGGATTCTAACTCTTAGCAGAGCAATATAGACATGATCATATTGTTATGATAAGAATATGCTTGTGGAATAGGCATGAGGTATGAAACCATATAGAATCATGAAAGGATTTTAACCCTTAGCAGAGCAATACAGACATGATCATATTGTTATGATAAGAGTATGTCTATGGAATAGACAAGAGGTATGCAACCATACAAAATCATGAAAGGATTATGACCCTTAGCAAAGCAATACAAACATGATCATATTATTATGATAAGAGTATGTCTATGGAATAAACATAAGGTATGCAACCATATAGAATCATTAAAGGATTCTGACCTTTATCAAAGCAATATAAACATGATCATATTATTATGATAAGAGTTTATCTATGGAATAGACATGAGGTATGCAACCATACAGAATCATGGAAGGGTTTTGACTCTTAGTATAGTTATACAAAGGTAGAAAATAGGTAGAGTTCAAGCAGATCCACTGATATGATAAGACATAAATCCACATAGCATACAAATGAAGGGTCCTAGTTTGGAATGTTGCTATGGTTAACTACATGGGCTTTAGTTTGTTAAGAACATGCTAAGGTCCCCTGCCACGGTGTCCATAACCTATCCAACCGAATGACATCATTGGTATAGGACTTATACCTAGTGCCTATCTGTCAAGAATCATCAACGGTCAATGGTATGAGCTAGCGATGGGTGAAGGTAGATTCCTTTTCCCAAGGAGTCGAATGGAGTCTAAGGTACTCACTTACCCACAATCATCGGCTTAACACGAGACAAGGGTGGTGTGTGCAGACTTAATACTGTGTTGTGATATATACAATTAATCTAACTATAATAGGAAAATTGATATGGAAACTCTTAGATGCCACCACTCTTTTATCGTGTGTCCCTAGTGGAGTCACCACTATGAGTGCGTAATTTTTATCGCTGCCTAGAACAAGGCTTACAAGGCTCACAGATCAAGGATGCACTTGGAATGAAAGCGTAGACTTCTCAAGGGGCTACCTCAAGGAATGATATGAACTCAAAAGAGTCATAAAGGAGTTTCCAGCGGATGGTTCCAGATTAGTTCTATCGACCCATAGCATGAGTGCTAAGGGATGGGTTCGAGTGGTGAAGATATATTCTATGAGTTTCCAAAATCAATTTTACCATTATAATTTGAATTAATTGCCCTAGGTAAGCAAATAAGCAAGAGCATAATAGTAAGCACACATCGCGACATGTTATTGCAATAGGTGGAGCATAACATAGTAGAGCAGAATGGTATATAATATTATATGGCATTTGGATGGCATGACATATGTATGATAGATGAAGTGATGACATAATAAATGACATGGCATAGTAATGTGCGTAGGAGGTGGTATTTGACATGGCATGTGACATGGCAGGCGACATAGCATGTGACATGGTAGGTGATATGATATATAACATGGCATGGCATAATGGTGTATAGCACGACATAATAATGTAGCATAGTAAAAACAACATAGCAAGACGTAATGGCTTATGACATGGTATATGTTATGATATGGCATAGTAGCATGGCATATGTATTTAGATAAATAAAAAACATCCATAAAATAAAACCTTAAAAATGTTAGTAAAGGGATCGAGGAAAAAGGGGATACACTAGAGAATTAGGAATAAATTATACAAAATGGGCAATTATGTTATTCTATTACATAGGATCTTCATTGATACAAAAATTTGAGACATTAAGTAATATCTCAACCACTTTAGGAAAATTTCCACCTCGGGTAGCACGAGCTAAAAATGCACAAGTGATAATGTAAAATAAACAAGCAAATTCGTTAGTAACAAATGAAATTTAAGACTTGATCAACTAATTCTATACCATGTGAAGGCACGAATCAAGAGCCAAAGTCCAATTAATGTAATGGTAACAATCATGCAAAGCAAATTAACACGAGCTGGATCATGAAAATTATATAAATATAAATAATTTTAGGCAAAATTATTAATGAATGATCATGACACAATGAATCGGGAGTCACTAATATCACACAAATAGCAATTGAAGATAGCAACTCAACCAACCAAGGTCAATCCTATCAAATATCATAAATCCATGAATTAAATGAGCATTTAATCAAGAAAATTAATTTTGAGGCCAAAATTAATTAAATATGATTAATTTATGATGAAATCAATTCATTAGAGCTATTGTGAAGCATCAAATGTTATTGAAAACATCAAAATGGGTTCAAAATTGAGTAAAAAATACAATTTTCTAACAAAAATACAAACTACATGCATAGCATGTAGTACTATATACGCAACATGTAGTTCTATATGCATAGTATATAGGCTATGTGAGGTGCATGTAGTGCTATATGCACCTTACATAGCAGAGAAAATTCATGAAAAATCACATTTTTCAGTAAAAACACAATCCAAGACCAAATCCTAGCAAATTTAATAATCATAGCAAATCATTTAAGACATAAACAAGTGATTAAATCACAAGTAAACAAATTAAATGAGAAATTAATTTGAAGAATTAATTTTAAGGCTAAAATTAATTAAATCTGGACAATATATGATAGATCCAGAACATTAGTACTATTAGGAAGCCTCTAATGTTATTAAGATTATCAGATCGAGTCAAGAAATGACTAAAATCAAGATAAAAATAGGATTTTCTGGAAAAATTGGAGGCTATATACACAGCATATAGTGTTATATGCACATCATATAGCCTATGTAAGGTGCATGTAGTGCTATATGCGCCTTACATATCATCAAAAACAGAAGAAAAATCAAGTTTTAGGTAAAAACACAAGACCCAAGCCAAATCTTAGTAGATTTAAAATAGAAACAAGTTATTTAGATTACAAGTAAGCATTAGTAATCATCAAAAAAGCAAGATTGAAGCCAATCATTAAGAAATCAAGAAGAAAATGGAGAGAAAATAGGCATTTCACTCACCATAATATGTTGAACTTGTAAATCTTTATTTCCAAACATGTTTAGGGACTTAACTAAGGTTAATTAGTCTCTAAAAACCTAGATTGATTACTTAATTAAGTGTTTAATTAAGTGAGAGTGAATTTTGGCAGAGTTTAGGGGTATTTCTTCAATTTTTGGACCATTTTTCATAAGCCTAAGGCTTATATTTATAGTAGGAGGTGTTAGGGTTCGGGAAATCTCATTAGCAATATGAGATTTTCAAAAGTTTTAAGCTATGTGCGCATCATGTCATGCTATATATGCCTCACATAGCCTATATGCACAGTATGTAATGCTACATGCGCCTCACATTATGTTTTAACCCTATATGCGGCACCTTCCATGAGCAAAATTTAACATATGCCATATGTCTAATAAGCGTTATTTGGTGTCCTAAGACATTGTATGATATGGAGCATGTTAGATTTTCCAAGAAAAAGGCTGCCCACCAAATGCATATTTTTGCTATATGTGCAGCATGTAGTGCTACATACACCTCACGTAGCATTTATGACCTTATATGCGCCACCTTCCACAAGCAAAATGTAACATACACCATATGTCAAGAACACTCAAATAAGGTTTAAATGCATGTGTGCAAACTGGGATTGACATCAGAGACTTGTATCAAGCCAAATCGATAAAAATCCAAAACTACAGCGTATGGGTTAAAAGTCAGGTCAACAATAGGCATGACATGTAAAAGATGATATAGCATAGGCATGACATGTAAAAGATGACATAACATAGACATGAAATGTGAAGATGACATGACATAGCCATGACATGTAAAGATGGCATTGCATAGGTATGGCATGATATAGCATACATCATATAGCAATGATAAAATAAGCATAATAACATGAATGAAAGTTAATAATGGCCCAAAGAAAGGGATTGAGAAAGATAAGGGGCATACATGATGAAATAGAGCTAAATCATAAATTTTAGGGAAGAACTAAATAAAATAGAGGTCTATTCTATTACAAAGGAACTTCGATGATACAAAAATCTAAAATGTTAAGCAATATCTCCTCCACTTGGGAAAACAACCTCAAGCAGCACAAGCTAAAAAAATGCACGAATGGAAAATGCAAACAAATGAATATATGTTAGATAATAAATGATATGTAAGACACGAATGACTAATATGATGCCATATGATAGCATGAATCAAGGGTTAAAGTTTAATGAATGTAATGATAACACTCATAAAAATTCAAGAATAAACACAAGTCAGATCATGAAAATCATGAAAAATAATCAATTTTAGGTAAAATCGATTATAAGTATAATTGAAAGATTCCAAGATCATTTGTGACATCACTTAGAAATGAAATAACATCTAATTAGGCAATACATGTCAACTGACACAATTAAAATACAATTAAATGACATTTAATTGAGAAAATAAGAGAATTAATTGATTTAATGGTAAAATCAACACAAAATGATCATGACATAATGAAATTATGGGACTTTAACATGATTCAAGTGCCAATTAGAGATGGAAAACGCATCCAATCTAAGCCAATCACATCAATTGCAATAATCAATAAATTAGATAAGCATTTAACTTGAAAATTAATTTTGAAGTCAAAATTAATGATGTTGGATCAATGTATGATGAATTCAGATCATTAGAGTTACTGTGAAACCACTAATACTACTAAAAACTTTAATAAGCATTGAAAAACAAGTCAAATCAAGCAAAAATGAATAAAAATCATGAAAATATGGGAAAACTGGAACTATATGTATCACACATTACATGATGTGCACTACATATAAGTTATATATGGCACATACAGAGGGTTGTGTGCAGCATATAATATTCATAAATCAAGGTAAATTAAATTTTTAAGCAAAAATATGAATCAAACCATAAATCTTAGCAAATATATGACTGTCATAAATCATTCAAGCTATGAGAAAGTTATGAATGCTACTGTTATATTCATGATTGAAGCCAATCAATGAAAAATAAAGTAAAAATCATAAACCCATAATGAAATCAAGAGAAAATAAGAAGAAGAAGACGTATTCCATACTCACCAAGAGATTAGCTTCTAAAACTTGATTCCAAAATATGATTAAGAATTTATAGTAGGATTAATTAATCTTTAATTCTAATTAATAACTTAATTAAGTGCTTAATTAAGTGAGTGATTAATTTGACAGAGATTGGATACAATTCATTAATTTTCAAGCCTTGTCCTTATAAACTTATGGCTCATATTTATAGGTGAGTGTCATTAGCTATCAAAAGTAAGCTAACAATGTAAGATTCAATGAAATTACATTAATTGTGTGCAATATATAGTGTTATATGCGTAGCATATAGCCTAAAAAAAGGCTATATGCGTACCATGTAGCAAAATCCACCTATATGCAGCGCCTAATAAAGATACATTGGGATGTACACCCCATGCCCAATGAGCATCATTTAGTCATAAATACATGATGACATATATAGCATATTAGATTTGCATGGGAAAAGGCTGTGCACTAAGCATATATCCATTAAACATGCGTAACATGTAGCACTATGTGCTCTGCATATTAAAAAATACATGTTATGTGCCCTACCTTCCACAAGTAAAATGTAACATGCTCCTCATGTTCAGAGCACTCATGGGAGGCTAAAAGGCATGTATGTAAATCGAGATCAACATCAAGGACATGTACCAAGCTGAATTAAAAAAAAATCTAAAGTTGTAGCATATGGGTGAAAAGTTAGGGTTTACAGTTTATCCCTTGATTAAGATCATTCTGAGGTGACACAAGCAAAAGTCATCAAAATGAGACCTAATCACAATATGACTTTTCATCAAAAGGTAAAGAAAATACCAAACCAATGCTCCTGTCAAGGCTTAATGCTTATGCTGAGGTTTGCAGAATGCTCATGCTGAGACTTGCAGAATGCTTAATTAGAATGCTCATGTTGAGGCTTGTGACTCCATTGAGGAAGGGAATGTAATCTATTAGGGATATCAAGACTCATGGCTCAACTCTAACATTGGGACCCCGGTGCTTAGGCTGAAACTTGTGACTCTGTTGAGGAGTACTTACTGAGAACCTGGTGTTCAGGTAAGACAATTAATATTGATCATGTAATGCTCATGTTGAGGCTTATAACTCCATTAGAGAGAGAAAAAACTCAATACTACTATTAAATACCCGATGCTTAAGTGAGATGATCAATACTAATTGGATAGTGCTCATGATGAGGCTTGTAACCTAATTCTACCACTAAGATCCTGATGCTTGGGTGAGGCGATCAATGTTGATCAGATGCTCATGCTAAGGCTTGTAACCTAATTCTGCTATGAAGAGTCCAATGCTCATGCGAGGCAATCAATGTTGATCAGGTCAACTGCTAGACCAATGGCTTTGCTACCAAGCTCAAAAATCACCTAAAATTGAGTTTAGATGCCTGCTACCATGGTTTAAGAATTAAATGCTTGATTCCATGATTATTATTAGATCATGTGGTTAACTATAGAACCTAAACAATCAACTGTTGGATCAATATCAAATGACTACTAGTTCTAAAGTAATCAACTATTAGATCAATGCTCATGCCATCAAATACATGTTTAACCTCTCTAAAGATAGCATTTAGGACCCACTACTAGAATACTACACTTTCTGGTTAACAACTTGACCAGTAGTCAAAGGTTTGACTAAAACTAAATGTCTACTAGATCAATTTCCTATCTATGCTATATATAGAAAAGTAATTTATCAGTAAAATTGGAATTGAAATGGTTTGGAGAAAATACTTGAATTTTTCTAACTGATTTTCTGGATTTTTCAGATGCTGCGGGTCGTGAAAATAAGACTTGTTGGGGGAAAAGTACTCTAAAAATTCTAAAATTTTTATGAGGAACCTAATTCCATGAGTGTAGCTTCATGAACATATTATGCACATTAGTATAGCTCCATAATGGCCAATGCATATTAGCAAAACTTATTATGTGTAGAACATATTCTACTATATACTATGCATATC
This sequence comes from Dalechampia spathulata, assembly GCA_948192965.1. Taxonomy (NCBI): domain Eukaryota; kingdom Viridiplantae; phylum Streptophyta; class Magnoliopsida; order Malpighiales; family Euphorbiaceae; genus Dalechampia; species Dalechampia spathulata. Next base: position 9,450 of record CANYBF012067875.1, read on the forward strand.
ACATAGAAAATATAAACCTCCATGCTTCCCAACAAAAAATCACTTTGTTTCCTTAACTAAAACTGATTTTCTCTCAACTCCAACACCCAAAATCCATCATTTCTTCAAAAATGACAAGAATAAGGATGCAACCAACACCCCAAGACCCAGAATCTATCCTGAGCTACACTTTAAGCAAGCATACAACTAGTGACCCTTACTATGGAGCTTCCTACGATGAACCACTTGCTGAAATGTTTGCCATAGACTTATATAGGTCCTGAGCTCCTTCTAAGAATGTGACTTTCTTGTGTTTTAGTTTGGTTTTTCAATTTTTTCTAAAGTTAGCTTTTCATGCATTTTTTGTTTGTTTAGGCTAGTTTTTAGCTTGGATTTGATGCTAGGCTAGATCTAGGCTTAAGGTTGCATGAGATTATCATAAGGTATCATGAAAATTAGGCAATTTTTGAGTGGGTCTATGCTATATGCAGCTCATATAGCACTATGTTCACCACACATAGCCTATGTATGGCATACACAAGGCTATATGCTACATATATATCAAGGAAAATATGGCTAAAAATTGAGTTTTTAGGCATTTCTACTGGGATAGTTAAGTTTTTAGGTGTTCATACATATGAATTAATGAATTTTAGGGCTAAAGAGGAGTTCTAGACCCTAAAATTTAGTATGTACTTTGTAAATTCAATTTGAAAGTTGACCTGAAATTTTGCATCTTACAGAGAGAGAGAACCATAGTTAGAGTTAGCAACATCTAGGATGTTTATAAGTAGTAGTCGTAGCTACCATGGGAGATCTGGGATAAAGTGGATCAGAGTTGCTTCAACCAATACATCTCTTGATTCACAGGTATGGAAAAGAGATGTAATAAATTCATCATCACTATAATGGTAAAGAGATGGATGGTCTCTACTTACACCTTCCACCTGCTGGTAGGAGAGATAGCCATCACCCTAGGGATCTTCATCAGGATCATGGGACTAGAGTGCATTAGATTTCCTATCTAGTTTGATTCTAAGCTGACATTACCACACTGGTCATATGACATTATGTTTAGTCTGTTAGGCATTTTGCCTAACATGAGAGCGTACAATATATTCTATGATTATTTCTGAGAGGCAGTTCTAGCAAAGATGCTTGGCAGGATGATCTCTATTAAGCAGTATACATATAGCTTTTTGTTGTACATGTTGGGGTGTACATTGTTCAATGATACAAGGAATAATGTCCATATATCAGTGCTATAGGCCCTATGTAAGTTAGACACCATTGATAGATTGGACTAGGGTAGTGCCAGCCTGGCCCATCTGATGTAAAGGTTGGATCTTTGTAGTCGACAGTGTAGAGACTGATTCATCAGTCATTGGCAAGTTGCTGAGGTGAGTAGAATTCTAGTTATTCTGAAACTGTTATGACTTTTGTTAAGTCTATCATTAAATGTATGTGTTAATCTTGTAGATCATGGCTTACAAGTTCAAGTTGCTACTAGAACTTAAGGTTCCACATGGGCTATCACTAAGCTTCTTATGAATGCAGGTATGGTGTGTGTCTCATCGGAGAGCCAGCTACACCATGGATGAGTTAAGAGAGTATCTTAATGATCTGACCTCGGATCAGGTAAGAAAGAAGAAAAAAATAATTTTATTAGTAAAATACTAAATTGAACTAGTTTAGATGATACCTAAGCAGGTGTTTGACTGACTGTTATTGTTATTAGGAATAGGTCCACCCCTACCCCTAGAGTAATATGTTCTCTTGGCCAGAATATTTGACCAACTCATCTCATAAGGATGAGCATTATATCTTGCTGGAGATCCTTGAGTGTCAGCTCTTTTATCTTAGTGAGCATGTTATTGACTAGCAGATGGGGCTAAAGGGATGTATGAAGCTTGCTACACCACCATGATCTATGTTCTAGGCTTCATGTACTAACACAGACCCAGATATGATTTTTACATTGGCTGACATTCTTGGGCGAGAGCACCTATTAGAGTCACCAATGGACTACCGAACTTTCATCTGCATACAACTACTGGGGCTTATTTGTTAATGTATGCTCTAGAGCATCATGTGTATTTATACTATACGTTTTCATTAATAAAGGCATTATTCATTATATAGTACAATGTTTTAAATGAACTTGTTTTACTTAGAGTATTAAACTATATATTGAAGTCCATGATATTGGAACAGTGCA
>CANYBF012067996.1:0-25217 GCA_948192965.1 Dalechampia spathulata
CAATTATTCAATAAATCCATTTATGACATCATCATGCCTAATTATGATATCATCATGATATCATAAATAAAATTCACCAATTTTACTTTTCTAATATTTTCATATCATTATATACCTTCATAAATGTATTATCAATCCATAATTAATCATTCTTAATAAAATTAAAACCATAATTAAGCTCATTCACTTACATCATGCTTACATCATGCTTACATCATTAAGCTTCATTTATGACATCGTAAATGAATTTCCAAAGTCCATTTTACTTTCTTTTCTATATCATAAATCTTATATTAAATCAATCATTTTAGACATACATATTTCAATATACTTATTTAATATTCCATTATTCACTAATCCACAATTATTTCTATACGTATATATATTATATGTATATTTTTCACTTGTATAATTCATTTATACGATCCTTAATCATACTCAATTTATAAATTATGCATACTCCAAATACAATCATAACTTATCTTAATTCCTTAATCACATGCATTTCCATGCATACGTAAATATACTTGCCTCGATAGACATGCAATTTATCGCTTGATCCAATTTTACACGTTCGAGCTTATTTTTCGCATTCAACTTAATCTACCATCATCTTATCATCATTTCTTAATCTCGATAGATATTTCCTTTTGTTATCATAATATTTATAATTTTCACCTTGAAATGCGCATTTTTTTCAAAATTCCACATCATCACCCTATTTTCAATCGTATAAGGTAAAATTTTATTACTCAAATCATTAATACTTTTTATGCTAAAAATGAGGATGTGACAATAACTTTATTAACTATTATTCATTATATATATGGATATACTTATTTCATTCATGATGCTTAACCATAACTCTCTAAACTTAATCCTAAATCTCTCAAATATGTCTTTCTTAGCTACTCTTGATATCAAAAGGCCTATAGGTATTTTTCTCTAACTCTTCATCATTATTTTGTATTTTTGAAGTTACATTTTTTGAATATAGATCATTCTACCATTTATTTCTTGATCATATAGTTCCCGTACCTCTAACAAACCCCTTGTTTATATCATTCATATACTTAGTGAAACTCAAGTTTCTTCACCTCACTCACCTACCTACCTAAGCCACATATTCATCAAGTCTATATAGAACCAACCATAATCAACTTAGGGTATCTTGTACCTTATGTCATGCTAAGTTTACTTCTATCTATATCTTTATTTCTCTTACAATTTTGTATAATTACTCCTTATACCAGTTAGATATGAAAAATGTATTCTTGCATGGTGCTCTTTAGGAGGGGGTGTACATCAAGCAACCACCTAAGTTTATTACTTAAAGAGAAGGCTAAAGTTTAGAAACTTAAGAAATCCTTATATGGTTTGAAATAAAGTCCTCAAGCGTAGTTTTGCAAGATATGTAACATGTTGTAACAATTTTGTTTATATAGAAGTAGATCTAATCATACATTATTTTATAAATCTTCTTCATAAGGAGTCATTCTATTGATTATCTATGTAGAGGATATTGTTATTACTATCAATAATGCTAGTGTTGTTTCTTCTTTACAAGTCTTTCTTCAGACTCCATTTCAAATGAAGGATTTAAGAATATTGAAGTATTTCTTAGGGATTGAAGTCTTTTAATGTAAGAAAGGCATTTTCTTATGTTAATAGAAATATGTTCTTGATCTATTATCAAAGACTAGCAAGCTAGGTACTAAACCTTGTAGTTCTCCTATATCTCTAAGTATTTATCTTATACTAAGGGATAATGAATCATTTGATGATTTAAAGAAATATAGATGATTAGTAAGAAAATTGAATTACTTGATAATGATTTCTTCTAATATTACTCAATTTATGGGCATTATAAGTTGTTTCATGGTTTCTCCTACAAAGGCTTATTGGGAAGCTTTATCACAAATCTTACATTATTTAAAAGGCACCCAAGGCTTTAACTCTTGTATAAGAATAATGATCATTTGAATATTAAATATTTTTTAGATGCAAATTGGGTAGGATCCAAAATAAATAGGAGATCTACCATTGAATATTATGTTTTCATTGAAGGAAATTTAGTATCTTGAAAAATTAAGAAGTAAAATATAGTTTCTCACTAAATTGCTAAGTTAGAATATCAAGCTATGGCATAAGTTATGTGTTAGAGCTTTCACTCAATTGAGGTCTTCTTGAAGGGCTACCTCAAGGATGAGATGGACTCAAAAGAGTCATAAAGTGGGAATCATCATCATATAGTTCTAGATTTGGATCAACTTACCCATAGCATAAGTGTTAAGTTAAACCCTTCAGAGATGGGTTTGGGTGGTGAAGATCTATTTTCTTAGATTTTCCAAGTTCAATTTTACCATTTTTGTTGGATTAATTATCTTAGGTGGGCGAGCAAGTAAGAGTATAAACTAAACATGCAATGTGACATGTTATGATGATAAGCATAACATAACATAATACGGTAAAGTATAACATGATATATAGGGTTATATGACATAAGTATGGCATAATATGGCATATGTATGGCATGTGAAGTTATAGCATAATATGGCTAGGTATATTAACATGGCATAATGATATGTGTGTAGCATATGACATGGTATAGTGATGTGGTATAATGGCATATGATATGGCATAATGATGTGGCATGTGACATGGTATAGTGGCATATGACATGGTATAATGATGTGGCATATGATATGGTATGCATAACATATATTATAGCAAATATAATAAACACATCCACACAAATAAAACTTAATGATAATGGTCGGTGAAAGGGATAGTAAAGATAAGGCATACATGGGGGAATAAAACTTAAAAATACATCCCGGGGAAAAATAACAAAATAGAAGTCTATTCTATTATTGACCCTAACTTTTCACCATCGTATAATTTTGGATCTTTGTTGATTCGGCTAGGATTTAGTCCCCGGTATCGATCCCGATTATGCATATAGGCCCCTGTGTCTTCCTCTGTGTGTTCTGGTGTATAGGACATTTCAAAACTGGTGGGGCCCACCATGGCGCCTGGCAGGACCCGCCACTTATTCTGAATGTTCTGTACGTACAGAACACCCTTCCCTATTACATACGTAAGGCAAATCGTTTGAAATGCAAAATATTGCATTTTTGGCCCTGGGTACTATTCCTCATGAATAGTACACAGGTAGGGCCCACTAAGCAGAAGCGAGGCCCGCAGCCCCAATAACTTATTCTGTGTATTCTATACTTACAGAATACATTTTCCAGTTGCCTTACGCAAAGCACAGCGCTAGGCATTGCAAATGCCACCTTCTAGGCCCATTACGCTGTAGGGCCCACCTAGCAATGGCAAGGCCCGTTGCCCCTATTGACCTATTCTGTGTATTCTGTACTTACAGAATACATTTTCCAGTTGCCTTACGCAAGACACAGTGTTTGGCATCGTAAATGCCATCTTCTAGGCCCACTACGCTATGGGGCCCACCTAAGACATTAGTGGGGCCTGTAGCTTCTACTAGTTTATTCTATGTATTCTGTACTTACAGAATACATTTCACACCTGCCTACGCATGGTAGGATGCACAGAATGCAAAATATTGCATTTTGAATCTAGGTCACTATTCACTATGAATAGTATGCAGGCAGGGCCTGCTTTCCCCAATTAGCCTATTTAATGTATTCTGTACTTACAGAATACATTCCGCTGCTGCCTTACACAAGGCATACCCTATGGCATTCCGAATGCCACATTTCTAGGCTCATCGCGCTGTGGGGCCCACTAAACACTAGTAGGACCCGCTTCCCACTATAATCCGCTTTGATGTATTCTGTATGCACAGAACGCATCCTATATGTTGCCTTACTTGAGGTAAAACACTTGGCATGCTATTTGCCACTTTCCAGGCCCTTTTGTGTTGTGGGGCTAACAAGGGTACTATTCAACATAAATAGTACCCAGATGGGCCCACCGCCCAAATTCATCAATCTGAGTGTTCTTGACGTGCAGAACACATTTCCGCTGATACCTATGCGAGAAACAACCTTCTGGCACGCCAAATGCCATTTTGGGCCGAAACTGGGTCGCAAACCCTAAATTGGGCCCATTAGCCAAAACTCGATGTTCGAGGCCGAATTTGAGAAAACTTATAACTGCAAAGTTTCTCAGAATGTTGATTGCACTTCAGTGGACATATGGTGAGCATCTGGTTTTGCCCATACTGAGCGGAGCGCATCACGATGTGCGTAGCGCATCGTACTATGCGCTACGCACGTTGCATAGTAACTTCATAAAAAGACGTTTGGTCGGGAGCCTTCTCGGGATCGAATTTGGAAAAACTTTCTTCTACAAAGTTGTTCCTTACGTCGAATAACGCTTATAGGCTTCGAGGCACATTCCTGAAGCAACCACAGTGGGCCCGACCCGTCGGGACAAAAGTGATGTGCTGCGCACATGAGCAATGTGTGGCTCACATCTCTTCAAATCCAGGCCAAAATTACAAAATTGCCACACCCAAAAATTGCTCTATAAATATAGAGCTCGGGTAACATTTTTTGGATCCAAAATTTACTCTTTAAGGGCACCAAAAACTCTGCCAAAATTCCTACTCAATTAATTAGGCCCCTAATTAATTAAATCAATTGGATTTAGTGATAAAATTGGTTAGTTTAGGCTCCCTAAACACGGAAGGAAGCAAGATCAAGAAGAAAACTCGACCAAAATAAGGTAATTTTCTCCATTTTCTTCATTTTTCTTCATTCTGTCACTATTCTGTGAGGGATGTGCTGTGCACATCACCTCATGTGTGCCACACACAGCCTATGTGTGGCACACATGGGGTTATGTGCTACGCACATCACCCCAAAATTTTCCAAAAAAGGCCATTTTTCTCTCGTTTTTCGTCTGATCTGGCCAATCCAAGGCCATTCAAGGCTTTTCCATGCCTTGGATGTCTTGGATCTGCCCTAAATCTAGCCGAATTTTAAATAATTTTAACTTTAAAATTATTTTTCTTGATTTGGATGCAAATCCATGAAGCAAAACCCATTTTCAGGTCCGATCTACCTAGATCGGGGTTGGATCTAGGGTTTCTGCTGAAATTTTTTTGGTTTTCCTTCTATTTTCTCTACCCTGTGTGCCACACATATGCCCTTATGTGCCACATACAGTCAATGTGTGGCACACATTGGCCTATGTGCAGCGCACATAGGCCTCAATTTTCATAGAAAAACCTGGTTTTCACCCAAACTGCTTTTCGATTTGACAAATCCAGCAACTCCAGTAGCTTTTCCATGTAATTAGGGTTCTGGATCTGTCAAATATTGTCCAGATCTACTTGATTTTAGCTTTAAAATCATTTATTTTAATTAATTGCCCAATTAATGTTTGGTTTGATGAACCAGAGGCCGATTCGTGCTCAAAATGAGGTACTGTCTTCATTAAAGTTGCTGGATTTTGTCTGAAGTTTATTTCTGTACTGACAGATTTAATTTTCTTGCAGATTAGTCTCTGTGTGTGCCACACATCATGGGATGTGCGCCACACACAGTCAATGTGTGGTGCATATCACGTGATGCACGGTGCACATTCCTCGTGAATTTTCCAGAAAACCATATTTTAGGCCGTATTTTGATCATATTTTGAGGTATCCAGTGGTATTTGAGCTTCACAGTAGCTCAAGTATTCTGGAAAAGTCATAAAATAATTTTTACAAAATTAATTTTGACCTCAAAATTAATTTTTACGATAAAATGCAATTTTTACTCGTATAAATATGATTTTTGATAAGATTGGTTTTTAATTGGTCGTAGGGCTATCTCCAAAATTATGTGTGATAATAGTCCTCCCAATTAATTTTTCCATGATCAAATAAAATAATTTTGCTTAAAATTATTTTTTAAAAATGAATTTTCACGATCCGGCTCGTATTAATTCATATAATTATTGTCTAATAATTGCTGGATTTTGACTCTTGGTTCGTACTTTTAAATGGTATTGGACTAGTCAATTAAATGCAAAATTCATTTGCTACTAATGAATTTATTTGTTTATTTTGCATATTAATCCATCGTGCATTTTGGATCGTGCAACTTGAGGGAGAAAAGGGGTATTACTTAATACCCGGGAATTTATGTATGCAAGGGATATTTGTAATAGGATAGGATTTATTATTCGGTCTGTAATAATCCCCTATTTCCTATCTATATCCCCTAATTTCCTCGATCCCTTTCACAGGCCTTTATATTTATTCGTATATTTGCCTAAATATACTATGTCATCATGTCACATGCCATGTCACATGACACATGCACACACTACTATACATGCCATGCATATACCGTATGCCATAACATACTATATTTCATATGCATATACGTATAAATACACCAATATGCAAGTACACCAATACGTAATCCAATACGCTCAATCAACCAATACGCCTTATCATGCATTCATATATGCCATGCCATGTCATATACTATGCCACGTCGTATGCCATAACACATGACATACCGTATGCCATACATATACTATGTTGAATACATATTCACATACGCATCACTATGCCATGTCATACATATGCCATGTCATTCATCATCTCACATGACCATGCATATGGTATGTCATTCATCTCACATGACCATGCATATGGTATGTCGTTCACTTCATATGCTATACATATAGTATGTCATCTATTTAAACATGCCATGCATATAGTATGCCATACAATTATGCCAAGCCATGTTATAATACAACATTTCACATGTCATGCCATATGACACAAGCATATTCTACTATACATGTCATGCATATGCCATGTCACGCATCGCTTCACATACCACGCATTTGGTATATCACACATATAACATGTCATGCATATACCACGTACTATATCATCATACATATCATACATATGATATGCCATACATCAATTCACATGCCATGTATAAGGTATGACATTCACTATGCCATGACATGCATATGCTATGACATCTATCATTTCATATATCACGCATATAATATGCCATTCACCCTATACGCCATGCATATGCCAAACCCTATGCAACCCTTAAAATGTTAAACGTATAACGTAATACGCTACTTGCCATATTACATGCTTGCATATTAGGTTGCCATATCATGCATACGATATGTCATTCATGCTCACATGACATGCATATGCCATGTTATTTTAATCGCTATATCATATGTCATGCATATGCCATGTCATCTAAATGCCATATGGCTTTATATGTCATTTTACGTGCAAACTTACAAAACGCCAATTCACATGATGCGCTGCCACTCCCTACTCTCTTGTTTGCTTGACAGAAGCTGTATTGCCAATCAAAGTGGAACTGAAATCACTTCATGTAATTTTAGAAGCTCAGTTCCTAGAAACTAAGTGGAAAAGGGCCAGGTACGAATAGTTGGCTACTATTGATGAGAAGCGACTGAAAGCTCTCTATCATCTACAGCTATACAAGAAGTGCATGGCAAATGCATTCAATAGGAAGGTTAAACCTGTAGCCATACAGGAAGGTGATTTATTCTTAAAGCATGTCAGACTGGCTATCTGCGACCCTCGTGGAAAATTCAGGCATAACTGGGAAGGTCCATTCTTAGTTAAAAAGATCCTCTCTAAAGGCGTTGTTCGCATCTCAGATTTGGAAGGAAATAAATTCTCAGAACCTGTTAATCTTGATCAGCTGAATAAGTATTTTGTCTAGACCAAAAGGCAAAAGAAAAAGTAAAACAAAAATAAAAAGCCTGGTGAGCTAAAAACCTGCATAGGTAATTCGCGTAAAAGTTAAGGCAAAATGAAAAATATTTGCTCTAGGAGTTGAAAATCTGCTTGGATAACTCATGCAAAAGTTAGAGCTCTTAAAAGCAAAAGGATAGCATTAAAATAGTTGATCAGAAAATCTCACACGAGGCTGGTCAATAACAGTGGTTAAGTCTAATGCACATCTTGAACTTCTGTGTTGGTTTTAACATTTTTCATGTAAATGTTTTAATCTCCTTAATGCAAATGGGACACATGTTCGTAAACTTAGCCTTAAGTAATAATGGTTAAAAGACAAAGCATTATCATCTGTGGCAGGTCCAGCTCCAGGAATCTCCACTAGCACTATCCGGTGATGAGGGCAAGTCCTCTCCACGTACTCCATAAATCGAGGCACCAGCCTTCCTCCTTCAAACTCTATCAGTCGGGGTATAGTCTACCGTTGACCATATTATCGACAGATCCTAGTAGGACTATAGTGGGTGCAACACCTGAATCCTGGCAGTGGGATACAATCTATGTAGGTCATCACAGTCACATGCTGTATAAGCCACTAGGGACAGCTCCACCTAATCTTGCTCTCAGGTCAAGTCCCTATCCACTCAATCCAGCCTTGAAATGCTATCATCTTTGCCTCGCTGAAGGCATAGCCCCTCCGCATGTGGCTATGAAGGAGGTATCTTTATGGGTCCCCTGCTGGCAGTGCTAAGATCCCAAGCTTCTCTTGAAGCCAAATCTATAACAAAGGAAAATAAAAATAAAAGCTCACTGAGTTGAAAACCTTGCAAAAGGCTACTCAGGCAAAAGTTAGAGCGACCCGCTGATCTGAAAACCTAAGGGGGCAGTTCAGGCAAAAGTTAGGGTCTAAAGGCAAGAAGTGATAGCTCGATGAGCCGAAAACCTTACAAAAGTTAACTCATGGAAAAATTAGGGCAAAGAACGTAATTCTTCTGAGTTCAAAACCTATAAAGGTGGCTTAGAATCCTCACCTGTAAGAGAAGCAAGCTACCACTGAAGCACTCAAACTACCTTCATTTCACTCTGTCTAAACTAATGATTATCTCTGCTATGATCATGGGAAAAGGGGTCCAACCCTGCATCATTTGGTTTATGACAGGCCCGATTAGCAAGTCTCGATGGCCAGATGGATTGACAAACAGGAATTACACCAGTAATCTGAATCCAGCTACCCTCAGCCATGAAGGGGTATCTACCGACTTTTGGCCACATAGCTAGAAAAGATCAACGATATCTACAGAATCCTATGTAGCTAAGAGAGACCTTGCAGTGGTCAGGTTGATGTCAAATGCCCTCATCAGATATAATTCTGCTTTTTCGATTGGCACACGCGTCATCAACATCATCGACATCTCGCAAGTGACTCCGAGGATAGCAAAAAACTCCTCGTACATCGGACACAACTCAACATGTTCAAACCAAAACACATGGACCACCGGATCCCAGAATTGAACAGCAGCATGTAAGAAAGTGTTGTTGATTGTGACTTGCTGAAAGGTTCTTAGCTATTGGGGTCTGATTTGGCCTAATTGACTCCACTCATCGTTACCCTAGCAGCGGGAAAGAGTGTGGAAAGGAGACAGTGATTACTGAGTCATTGTATATTTATTTTTTGCACAGAAAAGCAAGTGAATTATGTTTTGGTAGTAAAATGTAAGGCATGGGATATATATAGTAGCAAAAGGGCATTAGATTCTATTAATAAGTCCAAAAGATACACAGTATAAGCATTTATCTGTTTTCATAGTTGGTATGCAACAACCTTAGCGTACTAGGCACGCATTGCCATACTGTAACACACTATCTTATTCTAATATAAAATCTATAGAATTTTGGCATCATGCATATGAGGGTCAGATGTCACATCTTCCTTAAGCATCATCTTCCCCTGAGTGGTCATCATCAGGGCTAGTCAAATGATTGTTGGATTTTGACTCTTGGTTCATGCTTTTCACATGGCATTGGACTAGTAAAATAAATCCTAAATTCATTTGTTACTAATGAATTTATGTGTTTATTTTTGCATATCCATATCGTGCATTTTTGGATCATGCAACCCGAGAAGGAATAGTACCCAAGAAGGAAGGGGTGTTACTTAACACCCAAAAAAAAAGTATGCATGGACATTTGTGTAATATAATAGGGTTATTATTTGTTTTGTAATAATCCCCCCTATTTCCCATGTGTATCCCCTAATTTCCTTGATCCCTTTCACCAGCCATTAAATATTTTCATTCGTGGATGGTTTATATTTGCTTAAATATACCATGTCATCATGTCACATGCCATATCGCATGATACATCACACACGTATATGCCATGTCATAACATACCATATTTTATATGATTATATGTATAATATGCCAATACACAATCCAAATATGCCAATATACAATACAATACGCAATTCTCCATACCATATACCATGCATATATACGCCATTTCATATACCATGATGCCTTGCCATGTCACATGCCATGATGTCATGCCATATACGATGTCACACCGTACCACATATGCATCACTATGTCATGTCATGCATATGCCATGCCATTACACACATATATTGCTATCACATATCATGCATATGGTATGTCATTCATTCACATATCATGCATATGGTATGCCATTCACTATATCATGTCATACATATGCCATGCCATACATCATTTCACATGTCATGCACATGATATGTCATGCATATATATCATGCATATGATATGCCATCTATGTCATATGCTATGCATATGGTATGTCATCCATGCCACATGTCATGCATATGCCATGTTTTGCATCACCTTACATATCATGCATATGATATGCCATCCATTTCACATGTCATGCATATGCCATGTCATCTATCTTGTATGTCATGCATATGCCATGCCACTCACTTCATATGCCACGCATACACCATACACATATAACGCCCAAAACGATCCAAAAATGCTAACGTATTATGCTATACGTGCTATTTGTCATGTTATATGCATATATATATGTTACCTTGCCATATCATGCATTGATATGTCATTCACACTAACATGTCATGCATATGCCATGTTGTTTTATCGCTATTTCACATGCCATGCATATGCCATGCCATCCAAATGTCATATAGCATTATATGCCATTCTACGTGCAACCTTGCAACGCCAAATCGCATGTCGCGCTGTGTGCTTATATTTACACTCGTATGCTTGCTTGTTTAGGACAATTAATCCCAACTATTATTCATTTTGGAAACTCATAGAATAGATCTCCACCACTCAAACCGAATCTCTGAAGGGTTTAACTAACACTCATGCTATGGGTTGGTTGGACCAATCCGGAACCATCCGGTGGTGACTCCCTTGTGACTCTTTTGAGTCCATATCATTCCATAAAGGAACCCCTCAAGAAGACTGCACTTTCATTCCAAGTGCGGTCCTTGATCCATGAGCATCATAAGCCTTGCTCTAGGCCCTGGCAGAAACCGACACTCACACATACACTAACAATAGGCATCACATGTAAAAGATGACATGGCATAGGCATGACATATGAGAAATGGCATGGCATAGGCATGACATGAAAAAAATGAAATGGCATAAGCATGACATGTGAAAGATGACATAGCATAGGCATGACATGTGAAAGATGACATGGAATAAGCATGACATATGAAAAATGACATGACATAGGCATGACATGACATAAGCATGACATGTGAAAGATGACATAGCATAGGCATGACATGACATGACATAGCATACATCATATAACAATGATAAAACAAGCATAGCAGCACAATTGAAAATTAATAATGGCAGAAGAAAGGGATCAAGAGCGATAGGAGGATACATGATGAAATAAAGTTAAATCATACATGTTGGGAGAAATAAAATAGATACCTATTCTATTACAAAGAATCTTTGATGATACAAAAATTTGAGACATTAAGCAACATCTCATCCACTTGAAAAAATAGCCTTGGATAGCACAAGCCAAAATGCATGAATGGAAATGCAAATAAACAAATAAACACTCGATAATAAACAAGATGTAGGACATGAATGACCAATCCGATACCATATGAAAGCATGAATCAATGGTCAAAATCCGATCAATGTAATGGCAATACTCATAAAAATGCAACAGTAAACACGAGTCTGATCGAGAAAATCATGAAAATAATCAATCAATTTTAGGCAAATCAATTAAAAGCATAATTTGAAAGATTCTAAGATCACATGTGGCATCACTTAGAAGTGAATCAACATCCAATTAATTAAATCATATCAAGTGATAAATGAAACACAATTAAAATGGCATTTAATTAAGAAAATAAGAGAATTAATTGATTTAATAGCAAAATCAACCAAATCTATCATGATATATCAAATTGGAGGACTTTAACATTATTCAAATGTCAATTAGAGATAATAGACACATCCAATTAAAATCCAATCACATCAATTGCAATAATTAATAAATTAAATAAGCATTTAACTTGAAACTTAATTTTGAAGCCAAAATTAATCAAATTGGATGAATTTATGATGAATTCAGATCATTAGAGTTACTATGAAACCTCTAATGCTATTGAAAACTTCGATTAGTATCAAAAAAACATTGAAAATGAGTGAAAATCATGAAAAATAGATAAATTATATAACTATATGTACTGTATAAAGTGTGATATGCACCATATATAGGCTATATGTGGCATATATAGATGGTTATGCACCACATATAATGAATGAAAATCAAAGAAGATCAAATTTTTAAGTAAAAACATGAATAAAATCAGAAATTTAAGCAAATATGTCGCTCTTATAGATCATTCTAGCAATGATTAAGCTATGAATGCTACTACAACATTCATGATTGAAGCTAATCAAAGCAAAATCATAAAACCTGCAAAGAAATCAAGAAGAAATGAGAGAAGAAAGAGACATTTAATACTCACCAATAGAGATTAGCTTCTGATGTTGATTCCAAATATGATTAGGAACTTAAAGTAGGATTATTAGTCTTTAATCCTAATTAATAAATTAATTAAGTGAGAAATAGAATTAGTAGAGTTTGGGTGCGATTATTCAATTTTTGGACCTTTCTCTTATAAACATATGGCTCATATTTATAAAGGAAGGTCATTAGTTGTCAAAAGCAAACTAACAATGTGGGATTCTGCAAAATTACATAGGATATGCACATTATATAATGTTATATGTGTAACATATAGCCCCAAAAAAAAGGCTATATGTACAACATATAGCAATACATGCCTAACATGTAGCAAAATTTACCTATATGCACCACCCAATAGGGGCACATTGGGATGTGCATCCCATGCTCAACAAGCATCAAATATGCAATAAATGTGTGGCGATATATGGAGCATATTAGATTTGCATAGGGGTTGTACACCATGCATATATTTTCTAAACATGCATAGCATGTAGCACTATGTACTCTGCATATTAGAAATACATGTTATATACTTCACCTTCCACAAGAAAAATGTAAAGTGTTTCATATGTCTAGAGCACTCATAGGATGCTAAAAGGCATATATGCAAATTGGGATTGACATCGAGGACTTGTATCAACCCAAATTGAAGAAAATTTAAAGTTGTAGTACATAGGTGAAACGTTAGGGTCTACACTCTGATGCTTTATTGATCTAGTTACCTCTCTAGACTGCTTTGGTCTACATTCATCAAAAGATAAACACTGAGTATAAGACCTAGTGGTGCTTAATGATACGTATAATGTGCTTTAAATTATAGTTCATAAAATAATAGAAATCATAGAACAACGTAGGAATAAATGTAAACTAAATAACATCTCATCATCAATAATCCTTATAAACATATTGAATATTTTTTACATAGGTAAATCATATTAGCTTCAGTTGTACTTCATAAGGTTAATGTCCATATATCTCAAATGTGTCTCTTCTATGCTATTTATAACAACACTAATAATTATGTGTGGCACTCTTTATCTCTATCATTTCATCATTTTTATTCATAAAGTTGCAATTATATATTATTTATATCAATGATTACAAGTGCATTGTATTCCACTTTCCTTTATTATTTCATCTGAGTAGGATAACAATGATAGATTTTATGAATTTTGAATACAAATGCTTTGCATTTTCTTCTCTATTTCATTTCACTGTATATCCATGTAACTCATTGATGAGGGAACCAAACTCCACCTACCTCATGGTTAATAATTTATCATATAGCTCACTAAGGAAGGAACCAAATTCAATCTTCTTCAGGAACAGTTATATCATCATACTATGGTAGGGAACCATACTCAACCTACCTCAAAGATCTCATAAATTATCAATTTATATATATAATTATGCCTCCTTTATCTCTACAAAATGTCATGCTAATGATTTATGATGCATGACTTATTTGCATATGAAATCATGCAATGTTGGTACAATAGTAAATAATAATAATATCTCAAATACCTTAATGCATTGCAAATTAACATAAATATAAAATAAGTATATATATTTGTAACACTTTGCATTATGAGCTTAAATAAGTAGTAAAGGTATAACTATGCGTCTATAACCATTCAGAATATTCATAAATTGTATAACCATCATTAATAAAATATAAAAAATATATATACAATAATTTATGTATCAAAGCTTGAATCATCAAGTTTTTAATTTTACTTCTGATTTACATTTACTATAATTATTATAGGTACAAACATGCTTTTGTTTTGCCTTTATTTGTCTATGAAATAGAAGCTGTGATTCCCTTATTATCTTCGCCTGTTACATACAAGTTTTTGATGCATTAATCAAAAATCCATATAAATTTTTCATACATTCATATTAATGTATCTGGTATCCATATATGTCGCTCAATTTTTTAATCGCTTACATTTAAAGTATAAGAGATCATCTATTAAAAATTTCAAATCATAAATTATTTATTTGATAATACATATATTTAAATATTTGCTTCTTTGCACTTAATCCATTGTTTTATCCCTAACATGGTCATATTGTTGAGAAGAAATAATTTATCCGTAACGTACATATATAGATGTTGGGAAGGTTAGTTATAATCTAATTGTTCTTTTAAATTTTAGTGTAAAAAGCTAAGTAACTTTATGCATAATGCAATAATAATGACTTGTGAATATCTCATCAAATTTCAATCAAGGAATTAGTATATTAATATGTACTTCATTAATGTCCAGGAAGATAATTCTCAACTAATCATTTGGATTAGCCAACCTTACATGTTAGTTAAACTTAAGACCTTACTTAGTTATATCACTTAACCTGTAATTATATACGTAATTTATATGGTCTTCTAATATAAGTTTATTAATTTCTTGATTCACCTTATCCTACTAATTTTTTAATTTCTTCAAATCCACTACAGCCTATAATTTAGTTACTTTTACTTAATAATTATATATTATATATATGCACATGGTTATACGGTGAGCAACAATCTTCCAGCTTACCAACTTTCAATTTTTAACATTAATCACATTACACTCTACCTTCACATTCTTATCATTCAAGTAATGGTGTTGTTGTTGTTGATTTTCATACCTTATAGTTTGAAAATTAAAGCAAATCTTTTCTGATGTTTGTTTGGTTCAATAATGTTTTAAATAACTCCTTTATGCTGCTTATTTCCCCCATAATTTATACTTTCTAGTCTAAGCTCATTAACTAAGTTGAATTCTCAAATTAACTATGTAAATTGGGCATGACTCTATAGCTTGCATACAAATTCATAGTTAAGATTAAAAACTTGATAACTATGAGGTCCTTATAAGCTTACTACTCCATATGATCTTAACTCTCTAACTTTAAGGTGCTAATTAAATGTGCTCCACTAATAAGCTCCTTCATGAACATGGTCAGTTAAAGTAACCACCATATATCCTAACTTTTATGTATGATTTAATCTAAGATTTGAACCGATCCATAATACTCAACAACAACTCAATCGACCTCCTCTATTTGGTTAAAGCTGAGTTCAAAAATTCAAGAAGAACCACATATCTATGTTATGCCAGCACTTGCTCATGACCCTAACATCCAATTTTTTACCACGTACTCTCTTGATTGCATGCCCTCAATCCTAAGTAGCTAGAATGTCAATGTCCATTAATTAATCACTACTGGTATGTAATTAAAGGGTAAGCATCATTAATCTATTCTTGTCCAAAGTCCTCATTCTTGCTCACAATGATAAAACTATTGCTACATTAGCAGTTCTATTCTCTAAGGATTTACATATCCAACAACTTCATTTTTTATTCAATTCACCTCCAAATTCAAGTAAGAGATTCATCTCTCTCTTATAATGATCATTTTTTACAATAACTTAAACTTATCCAAGAATAGCATTAACATCCTAGATTATGTTCACTAGCATACTCGTGTTCTTTACTTACTAAATTTAAGAGTCATTAAGCTAAACTTCATTAGATTATAAACTCTTAAAAAAATCCAAGACTCATGCAGTTAATTTTATGCCAACTCCACCTCTTTCATGCTGCCATACATAATACGTTCTTGGTTGTTTCTTATAAAAGAATTACAATCCACTCTACTTCTTAATGATTTACATACAACATCAACCCGATGAACCTTGCAAATATTTCTCCTCTATGTTATAAGGTTAGTAGTTAGAATAATTGGTACCTATTCAAACTCAAGATTTAGCATAGTTGGTAACTAAGTATTCCACACATAAGCATCTAAGGGAACTATATAAGAATCTTGGATACCACAAGGTCATATAAGCATGAATAGCTTTACAATGAACAAACATCAACATAAATATTCAAGAACATTTATGTACAGTTCATAACTTGATTTCTATGACACACTTCAAGCTATTTCTTTAACAAGATATACTTTCTTAAATATATAAACTAAGTGATATAGTTTCATTAGCTTATCACTTACTTTGATTCCTCCTCATCATGGCAAGCTTTTTCAGCAATTTGCTAGTGTACTTTACATAAGATTTCAATGTCTTTTTCCTTTAAATAGTTTCTCTTCATAGAAATAGAAAACAAGTTATTTATCTTATAATTACTTATTATAACTCCTTGGCGGAAGGGTCCTAAATTAACTTGTATATTATTTTAATCAATTAATATTTATCATGCATTAATTAAGTTGATACAATTAAGTTGCACTTATAACATTCCACTACAATTCATTCACTTTATTAAGTAATTATACAATGACATAAACATTCTATTTAATTACACATTATTAATCAAGTTATTATGAAATAAATAAAATTTTAGTTAAAAATCATAACTTTTATTATCCAACGTCTATGAATAATTTAAGTATTAACTTTATTTCTATATAACATTAACGTCATAATTATTTATAAATATAATAAAATAATTTTAGATCTCAAATCATTAATCAAAATCAATTATTTACCAGTTATGCTAATAATTTATTCATTTGAGTAAAATTAATTAATTAATTAATCAACAGAAATAATTAAGTGTAACCGTAATTTAAATAATGATAATGAATGTATGGGTGTGACAACTATAATAAATGACTATGGCTACAAATGCTCCTAGAATCCAAACTAATACCTTTGATAGGACTATAGCAGAATTAATTAAAGTAGTATTTACTAGATAATTAAAAGGTCGGTGAGATAACCACTTAATAAAAAGTCAACATTTATAAATCCTAAACACAATAAAAACATATGAAGATGGAATCTCTATATTAGATCAATATAGTAACATAATCCAGGATGCATTATTTACATTAATTTTAACTATATCATTACATTTTATAGAAGATTCAGATCATCTAAAGGATAAAAATGTAGAATTATTGAGTAACCTTAGGTGTAAAAAACTAAGTGATTTTTAGTATTATAAAATGATGTTTTTAACTCTTATCATGCTCAGGGAAGACTCAAACCAGGACTTTTGGAAAGAAAAGTTTTTAGCTAGTTTATTATTTTTCCTAGGAGAAAAGGTAAGAAATAGTATAAAATAGGAATTTGGTAACCCAATTCCCTATAGTATGTTAACTTATGGCCAACTTATTACTATAGTACAAAAGGAAGGTCTAAAACTTTGTTAAGATATAAAACTTCAAAAATCTTTAAAATATGAAATGCATAAAACAAAACAAGAATTAGGTTCATTATGTAAGCAATTTGACTATAACATAACTCAAAATATAACGATTATAAATGATAAAGTTCAAAATCTTATAAAAAATCATATAAAAAACCCTATAAAAATACCATAAGAAAAAATTCAACAATGATAGTTATTATGGCAAAACTAAGAAAAATAAGCATAGAAAACCTAACAATGAAAAACATTTCAAAAAGAAAAATATAACATATAAAGACTTAGAATGTTATAACTATGGTAAAAAAGGTCACACTTCTAGATTTTGTAAATTCAATAAAAACTACAAGAACTAAGTTTAAAAGAGTTTATCTTAAATAAATATATGAACTATATTTAGAATATGATAATGAAACTTTGAATGACACAAAGGAAGAAACTAATCAAATTGATGAAATTAATACGAACACATTAGAATCTAGTAGTAAAACAATAAATATTTTGTCTAAACAACAATAGTCCTTACTAGAATTAGCAAAGCATATAGAGGATTAAAATTACAAGAATTGAAAATGAAACAACTAAAAAAAATAAAAGTTATAATGGATAGTTCTTCTAATAATGAATCTAAAGAAAATGATATTAGTACTATAAACAAAGATAGAAATATTATAGTTGTATTACATGAAATAACCTCTTGTAAATACATAATATCAATTAGGATAACATTTTCATAAGATTACATGATAGATACTATTCTTTATTTGACACTAGATTAGATTTAAATTGTATAAAAGCTAGTTTATTACTTAATGGATTTTGTAATGAAACTAGTGAAAAATTAACTACAGCCAATAAATCCAAATTACAAATCATAAGTAAAATTAAAACTTCTATTATAAATAATAGCTTAGAATTAAAAAACTGTATTCATTTTAATAAAAAATATACATCATATGATACTTTTAGGAATACCATTAATGAGTTTAATTACACCTTATACTATAATAGAGGATGGTATAAGTTTTAAAGTTAAAAATAGAAAAATAGAATTTTTATTTATAGAAAAGCCTAAAAGAAAAAATTTTAGTATGATACATGAACTAGAAATAAACTCTATAATTAAGTTCAAAGCATAACATCTCTATAACATAAAAGGTAGTTTAAATACACAAAGAATAGATAAATAATTAGAAATAGATTTAGTAAAAACAAAAATAAAATAAATAAAAACCAAAATTAAAAAAGAATTATGTTCAGATCTTCAAAATGCGCTTTGGGATAGAAAACAACATATGATCAATTTACGTTATGAAGAATGATTTAATGAAAAGGATATAACAACTAAAACCTGACCTATACAAATATCTCCAGATATGATTGAATTTTGTAAAAAAAAATATTTGATATGGAACATAAAAATTTAATTCATAAATCTAGAAGTCTTTGGTCTTGTGCTACTTTTTATGTTAATAAAGCCTCAAAAATAGAAAGAGGAGCACCTAGATTAATGATAAACTATAAACCTTTAAACAAAGCCTTAAAATGTATTAGATACCCAATACCAAATAAAAAGGATTTACTAAATAGATTATATATTGCAAGCATATTTTCTAAATTTGAAATGAAATCTGGATTATGGTAAATATATATTCATCCTAAAGATTGATACAAAACTACTTTTATAGTTCCTTTTAAGCAATATGAATGGAATATCATGTTTTTTTGGTTTAAAAAATGCACCATTAGAATTTCAAAGAATAATGAATGTTATATTCAATCCTTATATAAAATTTTGTATTGTCTACATTGATGATGTATTAATTTATAGCACAATTATTGATGAACATATTAAACAGCTAAAAATATCTTTTATGATTGTTAAAAGGAATGGGTTAGTTCTAAGTAAAACTAAAATATCTCTATTTCAAACTAAAATTAGATTTTTAGGTCATAACATAAATAAAGGAATGATAAAACCAATTGAAAGAAATTTATCTTTTGGTGAAAAATTTCCTAATGAAATCATAAATAAAGCCCAATTACAAAGATTCCTTGGATGTCTAAACTATGTTATAGACTTTTACCCAAATTTAAACAAGTTAATAAAACCTTTACATGATTGGCTAAAGAAAAATCCAGAACCTTGGACTAAAACTCATATTAGTATTATTCAACTAATAAAGACTTTATTAAAAATAATTCCTTATCTGTATATATTTCAGATCTCATAACTCTTAAGATCTTAGAAACAGATGCGTCTAATATAGGATATAGAGATATCTTAAAACAAGTAAAAGATAGTAAAGAATGTATTATTCAATTTAATTCATAGCATTATAATACCACTCAAATGAATTATTCTACTATCAAAAAAGAAATTTTTAGTATTGTCTTATGTATTTCTAAATTTCAGTGTGATTTATTAAATCAAAAGTTTTTATTATGCATTGATTGTAAATCTGCTGCAGAAGTTTTACAAAAGGATGTTAAAAATCTTATATCAAAATAGATTTTTCCATAATGGTAAGCTATATTGAGTATTTTTTATTTTGATATTGAATATATTAAAGGAGCAAATAATAGTATTTCTAATTTTCTAACATTAGAATTTCTTCATAGAAAAGATGGGGGAACAAAAAGAAGAAAGACAATAAAACCAACGAAAACCTAAAGTCCAATTCTAGTAAAAGTAGTTCTAGTAGTACTAGCTCATCCTCTAAAGCCCTTTCTGGTCATTCAAAAGACCTTTGTAAAACCTAGTTCTAAATTGATAAAGTCATGGGCTAACATAGCTTAAGAAGAAGATGATGTTAAAGCTCAGATTGTAAAAAATTAGGTGGTATAGTTTACCCAATCTTTAGAAGTAGTACTCCAAGCTATCAACGAGATTAATGTTAAAGGTTAAAAGCCTACGGGTAAAGCTCTTATCCCATTTGTAAAACCAAAGATAAGAGAATCTTCTTCCTTAAAAACCCTATCAAAAACTAATTTAAAGCCTTTAGTAAAAATAAATTAACCATTGAAAACTATATCTTTGACCTTTCCAATAAAATGTAAATGGTTTCATAAATCTTTTTCAAATACAAAACTTGTAATTGAGAATGGATTACCCAATAATCCATAGGAGATTATAAGAATTGTATATCCAAAAAATTGGTATTTAAAACCAAATGATTTATCAAAACGTTAAGAGTATTATTTTACTATTATTGAGGAAACTAGTTTGGTTAAAATAAAACATAATTTTAATCCTAAAGATGAAAATGTTATCTCGTATTCTTCAATACAAATAAAAAAGATACTCTACTCTTTAAATTAGAAAAAACCTTTGTATGAACTTATGAAATTTGTTACTAGCTTCTTTTCTTATAAAACTACAGCAACCTATTATACCTATCAGGATTACATTGATGCCTAATCAAAAGTTCTCATTATCTAAAACCCTTTGTATACCCACTCATGGCTTACTTACTTCAACATCAATATTAAAATCCATAATATCCTCATATGATTCATAAAATGGTGGTATTATTTTGGTAATCATGATAATATTTTATCACCAGATGTTTTAATAGCATTCCAATATTTTAAAACCAACTTTAAACCCATTATATATAAAAAAAGATATTTCTCATTACTTCTCTTTTGTATGACCTTCTTTATCCCATGGGTTTATTAATGGTATTTTGAAATTACATATCAATCAGGCACTAACCTACCCTTCATTCTAAGAAATAATAAAGTAAAATGGTGGAATTCCTTCTAAAATAAAACCTTTGACTATACTATAAAGAACTAGCTCATTTACAAGAATAAAGTGACAACTGTAGTAATTGATAGTACTTTTGAAACTCAAAAGGCACATTCTCAAGCCCTCTTAGTAGTAACTCAATCTGTTGAAGATTATAAAATTATATGTCAACAAGTCACATAATCTATTCCATTAATCTCAAAGATAATAAAGCCCAGTTCTTCTAGATCATCTAGTCATAATAGTAAAGCCCAGTCTCAAAGAAGGAAGAGTCAAACTACAACTTCTTCAAATGCATCATCTATATCTACCTTAATAGCAAAAATAGATGACTTTGACTCATATTATTGCCCTATTAACAAAGATGAATATTATGGGATATTACCACCAATAAATACCAAAAAAGAAAAAATAACAAAAATAACAAATAAAAAGAAAAATAAAAATAAAAAAAGAAAAAGGAAAATAAAGAAAGGGAAATAAAAAGAAAAAGAAAAATAATTTTTATATTTCTGATAGGTTACTATTCATCTATAGCAAAGATTCCTGATGTAAAGATTTTGATAAAGTACGGTTCATCTATAATGAAGATTCCTAATAGAGCACTATTCATCTACAATAAATATTCCAACAAACTCCATAAAAAGAAGTCTCCTCTCCACTCTTAAACATACATTCTATCATATCCATGCATTTTATGCATATGTTATAATTAATGATCAATTAGTGCATGAAACGCATGAGTGAGATATGATGCATGATGCTTTTGACATAATGAATGTGATATGAAGTGCTTTATAGATAAATCAATTCCACATGATATGGAATTGATAGAGAAAGAAATGAAAAGGAAGTGAAAAGATAATTATAGAAGTGAATATGCATTAAAGATGCAAATTTGGTATGCTTTTGTTGAATGCCCTAAATGAAGCTTTATGATGGAATTTATATGTGTAAGTTGATACATTAGCATGTTTAACATGTTATTGTATGATAACATATATTTTAAAATGTGTGAAAATAAGTTAAAGTGAAGTTATAAAGCAATGATAAGTTAAATGGCAAGTTAGGATACAAATGACATTCTATGAAAAATCAAGGTTAATATTGGAAACCATTACATGTATGATTTATATCCATAACATCATGATGAATGGTAAGTGCAATCTTATGTAAGCATGAAATGAAAATAATGGTAAAAAATGGTAAAAATGAAAAGGAAATAAATTGGTTAAGGAAGTAATATAAGCTTGACAAATGTCTTCATATAATTAGTCCTTCCTTAGCATAAGTCAAAAATTTGGTCTTATTCTCATAACGCAAGACCATGACCTTCAGGTGAGAGTTTAGATTGATCAATCAATAATAAGGAGAGGTTACAATTTTTAAGAATCTCATTCCCAAAGTAGCTTTGGATAAATATAACATAATCCATGATGTCTTTTATATATGCTGCTTGTTGTATTAACCTTTACGACAGTAATACTTATGTTATGAACTTTTGTTGTGTGTACTATCAATACCATTAAAGTTTTTAAAACTAAATATATAGTTATCATATGATGAATGACAATATGGCTATAAATAACAAATTTATAATGTATTAATAGGATATTATGCATGCCTACTATTGTGCATTGACATTACCCATGTTTAAAGAAAACCTTGTGGGATGATTAGTTATTTCCTTGCTTAGAAAGTTATTAATTATTTTATGAGAGTGTATTGCACCGAGTTTAGATGTGACACATTCATAATACATCAATTTCATACATCTCTTCTCTTATCCTTAAGTCTCTCTCCCTCAAGCCTATTATCTCTTCTCCTATCTTCTTAAGCCTACCCCCTTCCATCCTTTCATATTGTAAAATCTCTTTTATAAGTACACCCAACACTTTCTTCTTCCCCCACTAGTCTTATTATTTTCTTTAAAAGATTACATCAAATTTACATTTGTATTAATAAAGTATTTTTTTTTATAAATTTATATCTTTTCTTGTTGAAATAATCAAAGCTGGATCTCATAGCCTTGTCTAAATCTAGATGATTACCATATAATTTTGGATTAAAGATCCAGCAACAAGACCAATCTATATATATATTAAAGTGGTTGGTTCTACTGTCCAATATTTATAATTTATTGTTTAATTATCTATATATTAACATAATGCTTATTTTCTTTTATTTTATATTATCTCATATTGTGCATTCATTTATTGCTTTATTATTTATATTATTCATCTATTTTATCTATATCTCTTTATTCTCTTTCTTTGATTCATTTTTTTTATCATCAAACTAAGTTTATTCTCTTTCCACTAAAGTGATATGAATTATGTTTGTGCCTAATGAAGTATTCAACCCTCTAATTGGGTCAATCAGTTGAAAACTAAATAGTAGTAAAATATGATATTATAATTATTTAGCTAAAAGTTTATTAATATTTTGGATATGTTATTAATGATGGAAAGATATGTAGGATAATTATACAATATTTTATCAAGATTTGCATAAAAGTGTTATAGTATAAATCATGCATTACATTCATTGTATGATATGAAGGAGATATAAGGGAGGCACCAGTATATATTTATATAAATTGATAATTGATGAGAATTAGAAGGCATATTGAGTTGGGTTCCCTCCTCGATGGTAGGTTGAGTACGGTTCCTTACCAACTGTGCATAGCATAATGATATGATTATTCCTAAGGTAGGTTGAGTTTGGTTCCCTCCTCAATGACCTATGTGGTAAATAATTACCCATAAGGTAGGTTGCGTTAAAGTCTACCATGCCTACCACAGTGTAACATGCTCTCGTAGCGTAGTTACCAACTTTCTAAAGATTAGAAAATTGATAATCACTCTATAAGGGATTCAAATAATTAACCTATTAAATACAAAATGCTTTATTTGAATGAATGATGTAAAGCATGTATAACAATGTACCACCTGTAAGCATTCTATAAACCTTTATAGTAGGATGATATCATAAGTCAAGCATTTATGCTTCCACATATTTAAACAGTAAAGACATGCAAACATTACTTTATTATTTTAGGGACATCCCTGGTGGTATCATTATATTTACATCGTAAAACATAAAACATAGTAGTTATATATATTATAACTATTTTTACTACCAACAGTACCAAAAGAGAAAGTCACACAAAAATCGAGAAGTAGGAGTCTGCCTTGGTGTGAGAGTAGCGCATCCCGGACGTGGGAGTGCTGCACGCTGTTCGGCGTGAGATGCCGTGGTGCTTGCTCTCGCGAGTATTGACCCCTGAGTTACTACAGGAACTAGACAGATCGCGTCAAAAAAATAACGTGGAGTCGCCACCCGGCTCATCTAGTCAACTCAATTGAGCAACTAAATAAACCAGGAAAATGTAAACCCGAGCCTTCATGTGCTGGAAAGCAGCCCGAATTTCTTCAGAGTTGGGTTCGGCATTTCAATTTTATTCGTATTCCGTATTATCATCTTCACTTTATCCGGTTTTAATAAAAGCGCAAATCACACACAATTAGGTTGAAGTTCACTTAAGTCC
>CANYBF012068800.1:0-27800 GCA_948192965.1 Dalechampia spathulata
TATCACTATTCCTCAATCATTTCAATTATTAACAATCATAAACTCATCTTTATTGATCAAACACATACTTTCCCTAGTCATTCAAACATTTCCTTTTCTGATCTTTCTATTATGAACACACATAGAACTTATGTTACCAATTTACAAGAATACAAGCATATAACCACAAACTATCAACAATACGGTAGGTAATCCCTACCCGATGCTGATTTCTTAAGGAAATAGTATAAGAAGAAGCACTAACCTTAAATCACAAGCAACCTCTAGTGTAAGCTTCTAACCCTGACTCGATCCGTGTTAACTTCTACTTCTCAACTTCTCACCCTCGTGCGTTTGGGGTGTTAGGAAGGAGGTGTGATAGGGTTAGGGACGTTCGTGTTTTAGGTTTTTATCAAAAACGACGGATGAATCGTATAAAAGAAGCTCGATGTGCCCCAAAAGTCAAACTAATGACGTAAAACTCTCTGTCACGACTCGTGACAGCTATATCACGACTCGTGACACGCCACAATCCTTCAGAAATCAAGCCCAACTCTCTGTAACGACTCGTGACACTCCGCACAACCTTCTGTAACAAGTCGTGATGACCCTGCACGAGTCGTTACAGCAACTATCCCACCATGCACACTCAAAATACCTTCTGTAACGAGTCGTGATGCCACTTCACGAGTCGTTACAAACACTTTTCAGGCACAATCTTGCCTATTGGCAAGCCTAATACCCGAAACCTGTCTCAACCCTCATACCATTCTAAACCACACTTCCAAGACGTCATCATGACATACAAACAAGCATAGAATACACAGCACATATGCAAGCAACACATGTATACGTACGCGTATACATCCAAATGGGCAAACAAAACTACCAAAACTCCTAGGGGGTCAAACGCGGGCGTAACAAAGGCGTGACACAATGACTTCAATAAAGCATTATATATCTAATTATAAAATTAATATATTTTTATTTTTTTAAAATAACTAAGCGAACATCGATTTATCAATTTTTTTGCAAAAAAATGCAAAACATGAAGTACACTTGCAAAGCAATGATCAAAGATATTAATGTAATTAATAGATGGTGGTATTGAACATGCAAATAATGCAAAAGTATATAATGATAAATTTTGGTATATAAAGTATGGTGTACTTAAGGATCTTTCAATACCATGATATTTCAAAATGTACAAGCATTGAATATAATAACATGTTACATTATCTTGATGCATTATGATCACCTTATGCAGGTATAAGCAATTATGCAAGATTCAACCTGCATAATGACTTCAATGCTTTTTGGTCAGGTTACTATTAAATTAATCAAAATTCCTATATCAATCTTACATTTAACATAGTTGATCAAAATACAATCTCACCAATGATGATAAAAATCTATAGAATAAATAAAATCTTTTAGGTCATGCTTAGTGATAAGGTTCATGATTTGCCTAGCCTTTTCTTTAAAGTTCTGCACATTTTTACTAAAAATGATCCTTCCACACCTACTTACTCATCGAGTAAACCAACCTATACTTACTTTGCATTGGCTCATACAATGCTCATCTTCAAGCACTTTTTTAACCATTCCAAACATACACTTACTTTTAGTGCTAATAAAGAAACTAAAGAACATGTGATAACTTTAGTTGACATAGTTCCATTTGAAATAAAAGAACTATTTTTTGATTTGTTTCCAGTAGATTCAATTGTAAAGAGAAAAAGGTATATACATTTAATTTCCTTTTTCATCACCTATTTTTATTTTAATCATTGTGTATTATTTGATTTCTTAATACCCTTTTAATAGAGGTCACTCTTGATTATCCAGTTACAACAATGGATATGAAACTACTTAAGTCTAAATAAATGAGAATGTTACTTACTATGTTAACTATAATACTAGTATTTAAGCTATTAAAAACCTCTTGATCAATATTTTTTTAATTATTTTATAAATGTAATGCTTTTTATTACTTTTATGAATGGAAACATAATAGAAATAATTATCAAAATGAAAAAGAAAGGAAATTATATGTAGGTTGCCTTAGGTGGAAGGAAGCAAATTTCCAACTTCAATTACAAGCAAGCTATATGTTTTAACAGCTAATAAAAACCAATTTATGTAATCTTAAATAAATTAGAATGTATCTTATATAAATTATATATTTTGAATTACTTAATATGTTAATTACATTACTTTTTATATTACAATTATTATAAATAATTATACCCATTTATTATGGTTATACATATCAAAATTTAATTGGGAGGAAATTTATACATATATATATATGAGATTTTTTCGGTATTTTGCATATCAATATTAATTATTTAATATATTATTAATTATAATTTATTTTCATATTAACTACTAATTGATATTAATTTATTATTATTATAAATTAAGGTTTATAACAGTAAATTATTCGCAGAGATATTATATCTTTTAGTAACTAATATTAACTAAATTTATATAATTATATCATTTAAAAATACAATTGCAATTTTCAAAAGAATATTAATCTGGATAATTGAATTTAATTAGGTAGTCAGTTAAAAAATTTATTAACCACTAATTAAGTCATTAATCAGTTAATTAACTAATGAAATAATAATTTGGTTAATTAACGAAAATATCAATAAGTTAACGGAAATATTTTGTTCTATTTATGGCAGAGTCGGTATTTGAAGGTTTTGTTACAGGATATATATATCAGCTTCTCTTCTACTTAGATACCAAGACGGTAAAGGAAAAGGGCAAAGACCCGAGGCCGGTCAATTAAGGAGAAAAGGGCAATAAAGCGGTGTCGTTTGGCGCGACGCCCGTGTACTTGAAATAACTAACTTTTCTGCTTGGTTTGATTTGACGATCTACAAATCAAAAGAAATTCATGCCGACGACGGCGGCGACAGCGAAACCGACGTCGTTTCTCTCGCCGACGCAGAGATATGCAGCGGGAGCATTATTAGCAATAGCTCTCAATCAAGCTCAAATTCATCAAACTCGACCTCTCGGTTTATCCGTTGACTTTGACCCTTCCGAACAAGAACAAGAAGAAGGTGATCGGGCTAGTAGTAGTAGCAGTAATAGTAGCAGTTCCGTAGCCGAAGACCCTGAACTTTGGGTCCACGAGAATTCGGGCCTTCTCCGACCCATTTTCAGGTCGATTTTTCAGTTTTCTGTTTTTATATCAAATTTTTCTCTGATTCATTTAAACATGCAACTTCGAAATTTTGAAAACTTCAAAGAATTTAATATGCAATGACTCCATGTTTGGAAGGTCTTACATTGGATTTAGTTCAATTTTTCCTGTTTGGAAAATTTATAATTGTTGAATTCCAGTTATTGGACATGTCAGGACAGTTTTACAGAAATGACGGTATACAATGAATTGATGTATTTTTGCAAGAATTGAATTGTATGGAATTCAGTAGAATCAAATTCTTAACACATAACTAATCCTAAACAATGCCTTAATTAGTTCTGGTTATTAAACAGATATCTAGGGATCGACTCTAATGCTTGGCATGGTCTCGAGGAAACCGCTGGTTCCTCTCCAGCTAAAAATCATGTTGGTGCTGTATGTTCTATGTCCTTCTCGGTGTATGTTTGTTGGGTTTGGTTTCAATAATGTTTTCTAATTTGCAACTTTCCATTCTTTTTCTAATCATGTGCTAGTTTCTACGATTACTCTCTGAAGATAATGATGAAGATGCTTCCAATTCGCTAAATTCAGATCAAGAACTTGCCTTGTCAAAAGCAGTTGATGCTATGTCACAAAACCTGGAAACATCTAATGTTTCTCCTCAGTCTAAGAAAGAGAAGCATAAAGAGTACGAAAATGAGTGTCGTGAAAAATTATCTAGTAATGAAGTTCAACCAGAAAATGAAGCAGTGAAAGAGCTTCTGGAAAATGCAAAAGAAACTCATGATAAATTATCTACTGGTCAGTCAGAATCAAATTCTGATGCTGATAAGGAGTCTGTTGATACTGCATGGGAGAGGGATAGAGTTATGGTGGGCACTCAATCGGACAATAAAGTAGAAAAAGGGCTTTTAGAAAATTTGCAAGAGGGTTGTGATAAATTATCTATTGGTCAGGTGGGATTAATCTCTGATGCTGCCAAGGAGTCTGTTGTTACTGCACAGGAGAGGGATGGTGTTATGGTTGGCATCACTGGTGCTGATAAGAAACCTATTGAGGAGGAAAAGATGCTTAGTTATCAGAGAAAAATTACAGTTCTTTATGAGATTCTTTCTGGCTGTTTGGCTGATAAACGTGAAGGTGAAGATGAGGATAAGAAATGCACGAGGAGAAGGAAAGGTTATGATGCTCGACATCGTGTTGCTTTAAGGTTGTTGGCGACTTGGCTTGATATCAAGTGGACTCAAATGGTTTGTTTTACATAATTTATATGATTTTCTGTTTGCACTCACAAATTTCATGATGAAAATGACTGAACTAAACGTATTTTTAAGTTGTTAGATATCTGTGAAACAATGTCTGTACATCAGTATGGATGTAAAGGCAGTAGCATATTCTCAAATTGGGAACCCGCTTTTTGTATTTGTCTATGTGCTTGAATATAGCCATAGCTTTTAAATTTTCAAATTTTGTATGGAAAGGAAAAAAATGTGTAAAACTTTCATTATCTTTATACTCTTATTATTCTAAAATCATGTGCAATTTTATCTTGATTAATGGATCATGTGTTGATTAAGAAATTTTTCACTGTAGGAAGCCATCGAGACAATAATTGCATGCTCTGCAATGGCTGTAGCAAAGGAGGAAGAAGCAAAGGAAGAAGAAAGTAGGTCAACTAAAAGCAAATGGGCTAAATGGAGGCGTGGAGGTATTATTGGTGCAGCTGCAATAACTGGAGGAACCTTGATGGCTATTACCGGAGGTATATGGAACTCTTTTCAATTTGCCATCTTGAATTTTTTTTTTAATTTGCTGTAACCTTGAAAATGCTGTACCTTTCCTTTTATATATTTTCTGAATTTTATTTCTTGTTTGTATTGAATAGGATTAGCTGCGCCAGCAATTGCTGCTGGGTTTAGTGCTTTGGCCCCAACACTAGGCACTCTCATACCTGTGATTGGAGCAAGTGGATTTGCAGCTGCTGCAAGTGCTGCAGGAACAGTAGCTGGTTCTGTTGCTGTTGCTGCATCGTTTGGGGGTAGACAATTTATACATTCCTTAGGCTTATTATATGATGTCCTTCTATCTAATTATTCTTATACCTTGGTTAAGCATGTGAGTTTAGTGTATGCTTTTTAAGAAGATTTTGCTATGTGAAGAATTGTTTCATTTTCAAAGCTTTAGGAGTGAAGTGATAAAAGAAAGGGTTCATCCAGCACTGCCTCAGGAATTACCTTCTAGGTTAATATGCAAGCAATTTTATCATTTACAAGTCAACTTAAAAGAACTAGTTTTATGATAAGTTTCAAAAGAGAAAAGGATAATAGATGTTTGAATCTTCCAAGTCCTAATCTAATGGTTATCATGGCATTTTCTATCTTTTGCTAAATTTTAGATTTCTTACTGTAAGTAAGTTTATCTCAATGACAAACATCAGACTGTAATTTAGATTGGATCCTGTGTTTCTCTCTACTTTTGGTCAATTACTAACATGACAATTATGTCACCTCGTGTACAAGTAGTTGCTAGCATATGTAGAAGGAGGTTTAGTTTTGTTTGATTATGTGAATTTTTAATTTTTGTATCATTTATGATCTAAATGCTAATTAAATTGTATTTCACCAAATTAACTGGAATTGATTATCCATATCATCAAAAAATTTTGAAGAACAACAATAACTTTAAGTGACGTTAATTTTAAAAATTAAAACATGAAGATAGTATTAAATCAAAAACATTATTTTTGACTTGGCAGTTCAAAGTAGTAATGTTGGTTCTTTGTTGAAATCCATATGAGATTTAACTAAATGTTCAATTAAGCATTTTGGCCTCGAAAAATGTTAACTTAAAAACACTTTATTTCTATACAATTTGGTGGTTCAAATACTCGATCATACAAAGAAATGGTAGTTTAGACACTTAAATGAACAAAAAATTATGTAGGCGTTGAACTAGAAAAGGTCATAAAGCTGAGATGCTAATTTTGCATAAATTTTCTTCACTTCTTGTCATAACTTTTCTTTTACCAGCTGCCGGAGCAGGACTTGCGGGGACAAAAATGGCTAGGAGAACTGGAAATGTTGATGAATTTGAATTCAAAGCTATAGGGGAAAACCATAACCAAGGCGTAAGTTTCTCATGCATGTACTTTTCTTTACCAAAACTCATGCAAAGAATAGGCATGTTCTCTGTTATTTATTTCTGTGTAATTTATGTAGCTAAACTTAACTTTTAATTTGTATGTTCTGACAGCGACTGGCAGTTGAGATCCTGGTCTCAGGCTTTGTATTTGATGAAAAGGATTTTTTTAAGCCTTGGGAAGGAAAAATAGACAACCTGGAGAGGTATATCGATCTACTCTCAATACTTCATATTCTAATACAAAGTACACAGGAAAGTGTGGAAATTCCTGTACATTGTTCATAGTATTATTGCAATACCATCCTCCCACTTATTTACGGTTCCATCCAAGAGGAGCATCAATATTATTTATGCTAATCTTGCTTGGAAGAAATCTGAACTATCCTGGCTGCAAGGCTTTTGTGAATAATCTGCCGCTTGCTCTGTTGTCATCAAATACATTGGTTTCATGATTCCAGCCTGGATGTTTTCATTAATGAAATGATAATCAATTTCTATATGTTTTGTTCTTTCATGAAACATAGGATTATGCAAAACATGAATGACTGAAACATTATCAAAATACAGTCAACCGGTTCAGGGTGCTGAATCTGCAAGTTTTCAAACAAGAACTTAATCCACAGAAATTCACAAGCTGTAACAGACATAGCCCTAACATTCTGCCTCTGCTGAACTTCTGGAAACTAAACCCTGTTTCTTAGACTTCCAGGCACTAAAGATTCATTCAAAACAACACAAAACCTGTATAGAAAACTTTCTAGTTTGAAGACATCCTGCCCAATAACTATCTATGGAGGCCTTTAATTGTAAACTTGAACCTGAAGACATCATAATACCCTGACCAGCTGCGACTTTTCAAGTACTTGCATTCTTGCTGCTGCTGCTCCTTTACTCGTCACTTGAAAACGCTGTACTTGAATTTTGTTTTTTCTTTTAAATATCATGTATGTCTGCGGAGAGTGTTTTTATCACTTGTAAGGAGTAAAAAGATGTTTCCACACCAATTTTTTGTGGTCAGCATATTTGCATAAGTTGCATTACTTGTGATGTCCCATGATCTCGTTCACTTCTTGATGAATTATTAGTCGTCTTCTGTCTTGATCAAATATTTCCGTAAGTTCCATTGCTTGTTATGGCCTCATGATCTTTATTCAATGCTTTAGGAATTAGTCATTATCATGTATCAAGAAGCAGCAAAAAGCTGATAAATACAGTATTATTTTGGGATGTTTCAGCTATGACAGGATGCTGTTATGTACTATATAAATATGACGAGAGCAGTCTCTCATGACTAATATATTTTTAGGTATGTGCTGCGGTGGGAATCTAAGAATCTAATTGCAGTGAGCACTGCAATTCAAGATTGGCTCACTTCAAGTAATTGGTTTGGATCCTGATGGCTTTTATTGTTGCTAACTACTTAGTACAGTGTCACTTTTATTCACGTTGTTGACATTCTTCATTCTTGCCTAGGTATTGCATTGACTTTAATGAAGCAAGGTGCAATGATGACTGTATTGAGCACACTTTTGACAGCATTGGCCTGGCCAGCAACGTTACTTCTAGCTACTGATTTTATAGATAGCAAATGGTCAGTTGCTATTGACAGGTCAGCAGCTTTTCATTCTTTATCACAAACTAGGCATGCTGATACTTGTTTTATTTGTTTTGGCTATAGATCTACCATATAATGTACTCAATGATGTAGAAATACGACTTGGTTTGGATGTATAGATTTTTATATTTGAGCCTTAACTTCAGCCATTAGAAGGCATTTTAACCATCACGTGGAACTTGCAACTTCTTCCTGATGATTAGTTGTCATGTAATATTTCAGATAACTTGCAATAGAAATCATTATCTCACCAAAATGAACAATACCATGTCCTCCAGTGGAAAGTGATTTACATCTAATTCTTCTTTCCATATTGATGAAGATACTACCATGTAAAACAATTAAAAATTTGACTGTCTTTTCTTTTCTAGATCCGACAAAGCAGGGAGACTGCTAGCTGAAGTGCTATTGAAAGGATTGCAAGGGAACAGGTATAGAGCTGCAAATTAACTACAGATATTGTCAGTTAGCTTGTGATGCTGTAAAGTTCTCCATATCCCGATCCTCCTTCCAAAATGAAAAGAAACTGAAAAGAAAGCTAGGAAACTATTTAATTCATTTTTTGCTTATACAAATCTTCAGGCCTGTGACACTCGTAGGATACTCTCTTGGGGCTCGAGTAATCTTCAAGTGTCTAGAGACTTTGGCAGAGACTGAACATAATGGTAATGTTTATCAATCACATTTAAAGGTGAGTTATGTAATTCTAGTCCTATCCTTATGCGAGTCTTTTGATCACTGACAGCTGAAGTTGTGGAAAGAGTTGTTCTTCTTGGCGCTCCAATCTCTATTAAAGACGAGAAGTGGGGAGCAGCAAGAAAGGTGGTTGACAATTTGTCATTAAAAGCATTTGTCTGTATTTTATTCATCTCTTACCCTCTGTCCGCTTCTTCTGTTTTCCAGATGGTTGCTGGTAGATTTATGAATGCATATTCTACGAATGATTGGATTCTCGGAGTTGCTTTTCGTGCTAGGTAAGTATTATATACGAAGCTCGACCAGCATATGTGAAATTGATCGCATTATATACTATGCAACCAGTGACGCATCTAAGCATGTTGTCATCCATAAATTAGATTGAGATCAAACCAAGTGGGTTTCTGTTGGCACCTTATCCTAAATTTCTGGCCTGTTAGGGTTTTTTAATCTAGGGTTTTTTAATCTAGGAAAGATCTTTAATGAGATTTAACAATTTAGCGTTTTAATTGGCTTCCAGGGATGCCCAAATTTCTTATTTTCCTATCCAAAGCGATTATATTAGCTATCATCTACAATTGGATTATCATAATTCCTTGCTTTTAATCAAAGGACATCAATAATTTTTACTAGTGTAGATTATGGAAGTAGAACCAATTTGAGTGTAATTAAAAGTTCTCATGGAGACACCCTAAAAATAGTTACTTGTTCCTCCTCCCAAAACTAGAGCGACCTTGAGAAATAAACTTTTTCCTTCAAAAATTTGATCAACTTGTTTCTGTTAACAGCCTTCTCTCACAAGGATTAGCAGGAATTCAGCCAATTAATGTTCCAGGGATCGAGAATGTATGTGTTTGCCTTCTTTCTTTCACTTTTGCCTGCACAGATGACGGCTTTGGTTCCAAGTTCCAATTAAACCCAGTAAAAGGAAGGGCCCCTCTAAAATTTAAATAGTTACTTGTTCATACTATGCAGATTGACGTTACTGATATCATTGAAGGCCACTCATCCTATCTATGGGCTACACAGAAGGTGCTGGAGGGGCTTGAATTGGATGCATATTATCCCGTTTTCCGGAGCTCTGTTCGCCGCAAATAATGGATTCTTGCAAATTTTGGTACAGTCTCGAGGTAAATTCAACTTTGGAGTTGCTCTGGGTGAGCTGACTGTTTTTGTACAGATTATCTATTAACATATAATGGCTTCTATAATGAGTAAAAAATCCTTAAAATTCAATTAATCTATATTTGTTCAGATGAACAAATGTTGACTAAAGAAAAGGATGATTCATTTTGTTATGGAAGAAGGAGAATGATGTAGTTTAGGTTCCCATAAATCTTCTTTACTTGATCAAATTA
The DNA here is from genome assembly GCA_948192965.1 of Dalechampia spathulata. Taxonomy (NCBI): domain Eukaryota; kingdom Viridiplantae; phylum Streptophyta; class Magnoliopsida; order Malpighiales; family Euphorbiaceae; genus Dalechampia; species Dalechampia spathulata. The sequence continues at coordinate 9,956 of CANYBF012068800.1, forward strand.
TCTCCATACAGAGAATGATAAAAATCAGTTTAAAAGTGAAGTTCCATATGAAATGAAAACAACATTAAAAATGAGCATAAATCATAAAATCATGAAGTTATGGCCTTCTCCTTCAACAATTAAATATTGAGATATTACAGTACATCTTGTTAGTTTAATTTTTAATTTTTATTTTTATTTTTTTATTATATAATTACAATATTACCTTTTTTATTTATTTTTTCTATAATTCTTTTTTCTTCTTTTCTTTCTTTAAATTACTCTTCTGTATTTTTTTAATTTTAATTTTTGTTATTATTTACTATTGACTTTACTTTTATATATAAATAAATGTAAATAACTCATATAATATATTTTTATTTATTAGTATATACTGATAAATATTTACCAATATATACATGTAAATAAATTTTTATCATATAGTATTTTCTTGAAACATGATTATATATATTACGTTTTTATCAATATATATATATATATATATATATATATATGATGGTAGACAAATATATATAATAGTGTATATTTATCTTTAAATGAAACTAAATAAATATTAATAAACACAATAAAAAATATCATAAAAACTATAAAATATAAATATAATTAAACACACAACACATAATTGAAAAGATTTAATAATAAATTTAAATTAGAAAAATATGAGAAGAAAAGGGAAGAAGAAGAAAAAGCAACATAAAGAATACAAAGGTAAAGGAAAAGAAAAAGAAAAACAAAGAAACATGAATTTAAGAGAAGAATGATTCAAAAATTAACACATTAATTTTTTTTCAGTTTAATATTTTTTAAATTTTTAGTTTAAAAAATTGAACATAAGAGTATATATAAAATTATTAAAATATATTTGATCAAAATTGATATTTTTTGAAAGTTAAACAACATTATAAGTATATTGAAAATCGTTGTATTTATTTCTTATTTCAAAATGATAATTGAATTTCAAATTTTGGAGTTGAACTTTCATTTTTTTTAATGAAATATTGTTATATAATTTTTTTATCATTATTTATTGATATGACTATTCTAAGAAGGAATATTTTATGAATATTTTATAATGTGACAAGTATAAAAGATTGAATACCATGTTAACAAATACAAATATGACATGTGTATGTTATATCATTCATGTTTATCATATCATGTTTATGTTTATGTTTATTATTGTGATATATACATGCAAACAGGAGGAATAATATGACATACATATAGATGACCGATACACGTGTGAAAAATAAGAGTAATATAATGTCATGTTCATGTTGATTGATTTTGCATTCAATATTTCTTTTTATACAGCCACGTAAGTAAATATTCAATTAAAAAAATTAAAATTTAGTAACTATTTTAAAAAGCAGGCAAGAACAATGGTGTCATGTAGATGTAGGTTTCACCCTTAAGTTTTATATGAAACTTCTTAAAAGTAATATTTGATTATTTGTATAGTTGAGAATTTAAAACTAAAACATCAACTCGCAAAAGAAATAGTCCCATGTCCATGAAAATGAAATGTTCCATTTACTTGATCCCCTTCTACATAAATAATTAAATAATGCTTCTCTTGGCATGTCTTGTTAGGTTTTATTTATCATGTAAAATTATAAATTTATTAATAATAGATTGATATATATTAATTAATATATTATATATGATATTTGATAAAAATCAATACATATTATTATATTATTAATAAATTAATAATTAAAAATTATCCACTAATAACTACATATATAAAACAATAAAAATGAACTTATGACGTATACATACCATTTTATTCATGATAAAATTTTAAAAACATATCTCTATGTTTTAAAAATAACTACAAATCTCATATGATTTAACTCCATACATTTCCGTCTCCTATATTTTAAAGACAACACAATAATCGCGGGGTTGGAACCGCCACGAGTCTGGTCGCCCGCGGAGCGGTGAGCCCGAACACATCCGTCATATCAAGTTCGCTGGGTTTCATACCATCAGCCAACTCCCACGTAAAACAATGAAGAAGATTAGCCACAGCCAGTTCAACTGCATAGAGTCCGAGTTGCATACCGGGACAAGATCTCCGACCTGACCCGAATGGAATGAACTCAAAATGATTCCCTTTAAAATCAGGCACTCCTTGTTCCAAAAACCTTGATGGTTTGAAAGATTCAGGGTCTTCCCATGAGTTGTTATCTCTTCCTATGGCCCATGCATTAATCATGACCCGTGACTTCGCTGGAATATAAAATCCGGCGACCTCTGCATCTTCGGAGGTCTCATGCAAAAGAAGTGGGATTGGTGGGTGAAGTCTTAGGGTTTCCTTGATGATGCATTTTAGATAAGTAAGCTTCTCCATATCGCTCTCCTCCACTCGCCGGTCTAGACCCACCACCTCCGCAAGCTCTTGCTGGACCTTCTTCATTTCCGCTGGAGCCTTTAACAGCTCCGCCAGTACCCATTCTGTTGCCGACGCCACCGTCTCTGTCCCACCAAACATAACGTCCTGCCATGAAAACATTATTATGTAAGTGCATTCATTTTAGTGAGGAAAATGATTTTCATAGGTGGCTTACTATTGCATCAAACTACTAATAATTTTCTTCAAATAATAATAATATAATATGGTACGTAAATGAGACATTTGATGATATTATAAGGAAGTAACGTAATTACCATGATGATAGCCTTGATGTTGTCTCTAGTGAGTCTGATAGAATTTTGGAGATCACGAGATTCGGTAACTTGAGGGTCTTGGCTGTAGAAAGCAAGCAAATCATCCACCATATCAGAGTTTTCTTGCTTTGAATTTACCATGTGTTCATCGATGATGATATCGATGAATCTATCAAGTGATATTCGAGCCTTTGCAAGTCTCGAATGCAGTCCTTGTGGATCAATCCAACCAAGCTGAGGAATAAAATCGGCAATATTAAATGCACCAAAAAGCTTAGAAAACTCCTGCAAAATTTTAATAAACTCATTCTTTCTTTGGTTCTTAGACCCGAAAGCTGCTCTGTAAATGATATTCATGGTTAATCTAAATATCAACTCGCCAATATTGATTGCCTTTCCTTTATTTTCAGCAGCAAATTTCACCATGGAATCCACTTCATCTCTTACAGATTCCCATGATTCTGCTCTTTTACGGCTGAAAAGCTTCATCACGCAAAGCTTTCTCATCTGTCGCCAAAATGGTCCGTAATGAGCGAAAGCCATGTCAGCACGGTCGTATGTCAAGTAGCTGATGGCAATGGTTGCCGGACGATTCGAGAAAATGCTATCATGAACTTGAAGAACTTGACGAGCTATGTCAGGCGATGAAACCACCATCATGTGGATGTTTCCCATTCGGAGATGGAAAAGACCGCCGTATCGTTTAGCTAGTTTAGCTAAACCACGGTGAGTTAAATGATCCATTAACATCATGTTGCCAATAACTGGCAACCCTTTTGGACCTGGTGGATATGGTAATCTCCGACGACGGCCAGCCACTAAACCCAGCAAAAATAGTAAAGGGATAACAAACAAAAGAATTATGGGTGATGGGTGAAGAGCTTGAAGATTAGGACCATCCATGGTGATGAGGATTTTCTTTTCGTATGGTTGTATCTGTCAAAACGAGAAACTTCCTCTGCAACTTGAAATGTTGCTGTTTTTGGCGAACAGGATATGAGTATTTATATATTCTTTTGTGGATGAGTGGAGAAATGGGTTTGGTTTGGTTAGTTTCGATCAAAATCGAACGGCGATGATAAAATCCAAATAATGAAAGGAATATCTAAGTTTTCTTATTTCGATTTTGTGAGGCGAACCGTAGATTAGATGGGGCTATACGGCAATAAAAGGAGGTTTTGAAGGATACTTGGGTGTCGCTCTCAGCTACCATCATCAAAATTTGGTCAGTGATGATTACTTTCCAAGTTTCCGTCTCCCTGGTTTGAAATCTATTACGGATCATTTTCCGACCAAGCTTTTATGAATAAACAAACTTTGATCAATAATGGACGTTAGATGCTGAAATCATGTTAAGCAAGTCAAGAAAGTTCCATGCAAAAGATATTTTCCCAGGTGTGCTTTTCTCTACCTTGACCTACTTGATACTTGGTAATTTATATAACCAGCAAGTAGTTAGTATTTGGTGGTAGATTTGTAGTATCTGTGTTGCATGAAATGAATGAATGTTTGACAAGCTATTTGATGTTATTTACTTATTTCTCTGTACGCATGATTATCATGAGAACATTCACTATTATGTTTTTCATATGTTATTTCTTAGTATTAATTATATCTAAGTAAGGTATATTCCACGTTATTTTAAATTAATATGAGGTTGATAATTATATACAACTCATAATCATCACTTGTTTCTTTTTCTATTTTAGTTAGATGATCTTCTCTGAATCGGGCCATTTCATTCGTTTGTTGTTAAGGTTCATCAATAATAATGAACAAAAGTAAAATGAAAAATAGTATTATAAAAAATCCAAAAATGAAAAGTAATGTAGTATTAGTTGGAACCATTGACGGCGTCGTTTCACCAATTCAAATCTTGCATTCCAGTTGTTTCCTTGTGATATTTTCTTAGATTTAGATCGTCGGATTCAGAGAACAAAAGGCTCATTCATTAAATTAAATTAAATATTAAGAAAAAACAAAGACAAAATTAGCATCACAATAAACATCATCATTAAATACTCTATTTCAAGCTAATTACAAATATCATTTTAAAATTTAATTGAATTTTAAAATTTATGAATTATAATCGGAATGCTAACTTTCTAATTTTCCCATCATGTTTTGGATCTGAATTCCCATTCTTTTTTGAAAAATCATATCCTTTCTGCCAACTTTTTTTTATTTAGTCATAATATATTATATTATATATTCATTATTATTATTTCACAAAAATAATTATAAAACCTCAAATGGACTAAAATATAATTTATATTTGACAAAAAAAATTTTAAAGTAATTTTGTATGTGTTCAAACAAATAAAATTTTATTCCTATATTCAATATTAAAATTTATACATGTATATATATATATATATAATTAGGGTAAATTTAAATATATTTGTTTTATTATACCTTTAAAGAGAATTATATTTTCAACTTTTTAAAATAATTAAAAAAGAAAGTAAATCTTTTTTGTAAGACAAGGGAGTATTATTTTTTAAAAAAATCAATATTATTGGTTGATTAACTAAACTAGATCAAAAGTTTTAGTTAATTTATGAATTAACATTCTAAATAATTATCAAATAAATTTTGGTTAATTGATTAATTATCTTAATTAATTGAACAATTCTAACTTAATTAGTGAGTACATTTTGATTAATAAATTTTTAATTAATGGAAAATGTAAAAATTGAGAACCATATTTTCTGAATTATTTTTGATGTATTGTATACAACCTACATCTAGTGTATATATACAAAATTGTATAACAGAAACAAGCTGTATACAACTAATAATACTATATATCAAATTACATGTATGAAAATAGATGGACTGCTAGAATGTTTTCTTAATACGCTATCGTTTGGTTCTCTTGTTAAAACATTCTCGTTTTGACTTTACTTGGTAACTCCCAAAACTTCTTGAATACTCTTCCTTTCAACCGATACTTTCATTAACTTTCCATCTTCCCTAGAAACCACATCTCGAGAACCCTTTTGTTTACCCCCAGAACTCTTCTATTTCATTTGATCATCTGCTTGCTTTTTCTCTTTGTCACAGTCTTTTGATTTCATCAAATCGGTTTTTCTTCTTTCTTATGATTCTCTTAAAATAGTATATTTCCTTTCTACACGCCCCTCACAAGATGAAGCCGGTGATGAAAATGTAGGCTTTATCTTGTCAAGTAACTGATGAAACTGCTTAGCCCCTAAAGATTTAGTAAATATATCTACGATTTGTGCCTTAGATCCCACTTGAACAGCTCGTATCAAACCACTCTTTATGCTATCTCATACAACATGACAGTCAATCTCTACATATTGAGTTCTTTCATGGAACACCGGATTTTCTACAATATGAACTGCTGGTTAGTTATCACAATGAAGAGGAATCGACAGATCTTGTGATATTTAAAAATCTTTAAGGAGATAAGTGAGCCATTTTAATTCATTTACTGTTTTTACCATGCTTTTGTATTCCACTTCAGCATAGGATTGACGGACTGTATTCTGCTTCTTCGTCTTCCAGGAGATGAGTGCTCCACCAAGAAAAATGCAGTAGCCGATGAGGGACCGTTGAGTGACTCTACATGTAGCCCAGTCAGCATCGCAGAATGCAATCAACTTGGTAGAGTACCCTCTTGAAAAAAAGAGTCCTCTGTCTGACTCACCCTCTAAATACCGAACTACATGGAACACAACTGTAAGGTGCCCTTGATAAGGTGTTTGCATATGTTGACTGAGTTATTATGTTGCATGTGTTATGTTTGGACACGTGAGACCTAAATATAACAACTTGTCAACAATCCTCCTATAATACTCTGGTTCTTCTAGTTTGTGTCCTTGAGGTACGGGAAAACTTGCTTCTGTGAGTCCTATCTCTTTGAACAAATCTCGTATATATTTATGCTGATGCATGTATAACCCTTGTGCAGATCTTGATATTGTCAGTCCTAGGAAGTAGCATACTAGATCGAGGTCTTTGATGGTGAAATTATGATGTGACTTGCCCTTAATGGTCATTATTTCTGGCAATGATGGGTCGGTGATCAAGATGTCATCAACATAGATAATCAAGGACATGAAATTGTCTCCAGAACCCTTGGTGAAAAGGCAAGTGTCACTATGTGATTGACTGAATCCGTACTCCTTTAGTTTTGTAGTTAATTCTTTGTTCCACATTTTTCCTGCCTATTTCAACCCCGTACAAGCTTTTATTTAACTTATAGACTTATCCTTCTGTGGCACGCAGGTATCCCTATGGTGGTGACATGTAAATCTCTTCATCTATATACCCATATAAATAGGCATTATTGATGTCAAGTTGGTACACATGCCATTATTGAGCGGCTGCCAACACTAGGAATGTTCTCATTATTACCAACTTGGTAACTAAGGAAAAAACTTCATGGTAATCCACCTCAGGTATCTGTCTATATCCTTTTGCTACTCGTCGAGCCTTATATCGAGACACAGTTCTGTCTGCATTGTATTTAACGTGGTATATCCATTTTGATTAGATTGTTCTTTTATTTACTGGTAAATTCACTATCTCCCAAGTATGATTTGCTTCCAATGCCTATAATTCATCATGTATAGCCTGCACCCACTTTTCATTTTTAATAGCCTCTGCATATTTAGCTGGTTCATGAGTAAGATTAGCAAGAGCAACAACAGAGGTATATTCATGTGTGAATTTTGATGCTTATATAAAAGGTGATGTATTTATACTGGCAACAAAATATTCTAACGAATGAGGTCTATGATGTTCTCTGGTACTTCTACGTAGAGTATGCATGCCATTATTGCTAATTGCTATGTCATTTTTTGTGGTATTTTGGTTTGTAGTGGTATTTTCATTTGAGTTTTTTTAGTGAATCTTCTTGAAATGGGATGGGTATTGGTACATTGTCCCTTGAAATTAAAACCTGTTGTTCTTGAAGAGAATACAACTTGTAGGCCTTATAATCATCTGCAAAACCTAGGAAGATGCATTTTGTGCTCTAGAATGAAATTTGGTTTTAATCGGATTAGTATTAGTAGAAAACATAAACAATCAAAAACTTTGAATTTTGTATAATCTGGTTTGATATTAAGAAGCCTTTCAAATGGTGTTTTCCAATCCAAAATGATAGAACGTAAAACATTGATTATCTATGTGGCATATATGATAGCTTCTCTCCAAAACCTAATTAGGAATTTGGCTTGAAACATTAAGGCACAAGCTACTTGAAGTAGATGTCTATGTTTACGTTCTACTATACCATTTTGTTATGGTGTATAAGTGCAGCTATGTTGATGAATGATACCTTTTGATTCAAAAAATTATGAGCATATCTGGTTTTGAAATTCACTACCATTATCAGATCTAACTCTTTTGATAGTTCTAGACATTTGATTTTCTATCATGACTATGAAATTTTTTAAGACTTGATTGATACTGAATTTATCTTTTAACATGTAAGTCCATGTAGCTCTAGAAAAATCATCCACTATGATGAGAAAATATATAGCCCCTGACACAGAAGTAGTGATATGTGGTCCTCAAAGATCCACGTGTATTAAATCAAGGGAAGTTTCACTCTGAATTTCTTTCTTTTGAAAAGGTTTTCTTGTCTGTTTTGAGAAATGACATATATCACACACATTAAGAAAATTAGTTTCATGAAATGGGATCTCATTAATATGCTGCATTTTGTCTTTTGATACATGGCCAAGTCTATTATGCCACAGTTGAACATCCTGGTAATCAGTACTAACTTTATTACAAGCATCCCCTATTATATTAGTATCTACGATATATATGTTGGAGCCTTTGTATATTACAAAAGACTTTGTCTCACATCTCTTTTAAGAAGCAAAGTTTTTAAGTTTAAATATGACCTTGCATCTATAGTTGGTAAAATGGTCCAAGGAGACGGCAAGGCCTCGTGCACATGGGATTGGGCCCGGAAGGCAAATTGGTGGATTCGCACCCCCCCTGCGCGCGTCCTGCGGACACGAATGCCGTCGATTCATGGGGTCCCAATAATCGATCCATTTTACGTTTTGTTTTCAATACTTATTTGAATTTTTTTAAATTTTCTTAAGACTTTTACTAAGTCTAAGTCTATTAACTTCCACCTTCCTTAAATCTCTCCACCCACATTCCACCTCCAACCTTCACGTCCGACGTCCTTATTTCTCTCCTCCAACGTTCGGATTTTTAACGTTCCACTCTTCCCCAGATGGCTATAAATACATAGCTCCACTCCTTAGTTTAACACACAACAAGCAAAACATCTTCTCCTCCTTTGCTCTCTACTCTCCTTTCTCTTCTTCAAGCTTGCTAGTTCGGCATTCCCGAGTTCCTGTTTTTGCTGTTCCTGTTGTTCCTACATTGGTAGAAGAGCTTGTTTAATCCTGGGAGGATTTGCAACTATACGCAAATATCCTTTAAGGATGGTGATATCGATCACGACTAAAGCTATTGTTTGTTCAACTCATTGTTCGAGATTATAGTTCAACTTTACTCCTACAATATAAACCTCCTTGAAGATTTCCTTAAACAATGTTTTCATGGGTGGTAAGGTCCTGCAGGTAACATTTTTCAGATTCAAAAATGGCTATTATGTTATTTTGTTATGCTAACTTACTAACAGAGATGAGGCTGTGATGAAACTTGGGCACATATAAGATATTTTTTAAAATTAGTCTGGGATGTAGGTTTATGGTTTATGTATATGAAATGTCTTTGTGTTTTGCCATCAGGAAAATAAACTTTATTTTTCATTTGTTTAGGTGATATGAATGAAGATAAATTATTTCAAATGTGTGAAGTTACTCCTATGTCTAGTATCCATTTGCCAGCGTTTTGTGCAGAAGAATTGAAAATATGTGTAGAGTGCGTACCTGCTTGATCTATAACCGTAATGCATCCAATTGTTTCCTGTGTATTGTATCCTTGTATGTATTTTTGCACCTCTTTTTGCACCATGCTGGTTAAGTCAAAACCCCCGTGACCATCATTTTGATGAAGTGAATTGTCTTAGATTGCATTTGTCCTTTCACATTTTTTCTTCATGTCACCAAACCATTCAGGATATCTAATGATTTTGAAGCATGTTTCCTTTCTGTATCCTGTCATGTTGTAATGGAGGCATTTTAGTTTTTCTTTGTCCTTTCGCTCAATATGCATTTTATTTTGAAACTTTAATGCATTTTTCTGTGATTGAGTAATAATTGTCATTGCCTGATTCATCCCTTACCCACTTTGAACCTCTCTTTGCTTATCCACACTTAAAACCATAGAATATGCCTTATTGATGCTCGAGAATGGATCCATAAGAAGGATTTGATTCTTAACATTATCATAAGCTTCATTTAATCCCATGAGAAATTGCATGAGTCTATCATTGTCTTCATATTCTATTATCTTTTTCTTTTAACTACAACTACATTTCGGCAAAGGACTTAATACATTCAATTCATCTTATAGCTTCTTCATTTTGGTAAAGTATACAACTATTAACATATCATCTTGATGCAAATTACTGATTCCTCACTTCAGTTGATAGATTAATGGGCCATTGCTTCCACCAAACTGCTTTTTTAACTTATCCTACAATGATTTTGCTGAAGTTACATAGATAAAAGACTCAACCAACTCCTTTGATAGTGAATTCAATATCCATGAGATAACCATGGAATATGTCCTTCTCCAGCTATCATACTCGACATCATCTTCTTCAGGTGTTGGGTAAGATCCATCGATGAAGCTAAGTTTATTCTTAGCTCGCAACGCTTGGAGCATGGATCTACTCCAGGGGATATAGTTTTGACCAGTTAGCTGAACAGTAACCAATATTAAACGAGGTTGATCAAAATGATGAAGAAGATTATTTGAATTGCCTCTCACCATTGTATGAATCGACTATTAGCTCCAGCCATGCTCATTCAAGAGGAAAAGAGTTGTTAATTCTCTGATACCATGTAAAAATTGAGAACCATATTTTCTGAATTATTTTTTTATGTATTGTATATAACCTACATCTAGTGTATATATACAAAACTGTATAACAGAAACAAGCTGTATACATCTAATAATCCTATATATTAAATTACACGTATGAAAATAAATGGACTGCTAGAATGTTCTTTTAATACGATGTCGTTTGATTCTCTTATTAAAACGTTCTCGTTTTGACTTTGCTTTGTAACTCTCAAAACTTCTTCAATACTCTTCAACACTTTCTTTAACTTTCCATCTTCCTTATAAAGAATTCTTCTGTTTCATTTGATCATCTACTTGCTTTTTCTCTTTGTCGCAATCTATCGATTTCATCGTATCGATTTCTCTTCTTTCTTCTGATTCTCCTAAAACAGTAGATTTCCTTTCTACAAAAAACTCCAATTTGATTTTTGTTTTTATAAAAAAGCTAATAATGAAAAGTGATATGGTTTTATTTGACTTTTGGAGCATAATGACCATGAAAATCTTAATGTTATTGAACTCAAATTTCATAGAATTATATGCAATCTTTGAACGTAAAAATTCTACGCCTTTGCATGGCTTTATTTTTCAAACATAAGCAAACCCTTTTTCAACATGCATGCTCTTTTTTAATATTATTTACGACCTAAAATCATAGATTATTAAATTTTATGTCAATTCGATCACAACTTGTATCATGAGAGAGAATTTTTATTTTTAAATTTAAAGTTATTTTTAATAAATTCGGAAATTTGATTATTTTGGAAGTATAATTTTGATATCTGAAATGCAGAAATGGTTACAACAGGTGTCTGGTGGATCTCTTGCACCGACAGACCTCATTTATTATTGCATTAAATGAAAACTTGTACCACCACATATAATCAATTTCTAAACCATAATATTATTAATATAACTATTTCTTCTCTCGAAAATATTAATCATTATTTTTCATCTTATTTTTTAAAAATATTATTAATATCTATCTAACTTTTTATTATTATCTAAAGAAAATAAAACTATTTTTTCAAATATTTAAAATGAAAATTGAAATAATTCTTTTAGGATAAAGAAAATACTTTTATTGTATTTTTTAAATTATTTTTATTATTTTAATTAATTTTAACTACATGTAAAATGAGCCTCCTCGCTGTGAAAAGTCAGTTTAGGGCTTAACATATAGAGGAAAAATAATAGCAATTAAACGGAGCAAAAATATTTAAAAATTAAATAAATCGATAATATTTGATAATTTTTATTTGATTTTTTATTTTTAAATTTTTAAATTTTTAATTTTCAATTCAATCCAAGATATTGAATAATTGATTCAATCAAAAAAATTGAAAAATTGATTATAAAATAATATCGTTTTATATTAGTATTCAAAACAATATCATTTTATATTAATAATAAAATATATAGATTTAATTTTTGATTTATTTGATTCGATTCAAATCTTATATAAAATCGAACCGAATAAATGGATTCTCACAGCAACTAATGAGGCATCAGAATGCGTATAAAGAAATAGGTGTTTTGCTTTGGCAATCCAACCAGTAGCATTGTTTAAAGACTTGTGAACAAAATTTACAGACAAGTATGAAAAGCCTTTGCCATAAAAAAACTTGATATCCTTAACACCTCATCATCTCCACTGAAAACTCTTGCAAGAAATTCAGAATCAGTCTCAAAAATAGCATGCTCAACACCTGTCCTAACAGCACAACCATCTTCAGAGCCACAGCCTCGGCCAACAAAGGAGAACTGCAATTGACTCTTTTAGCATCACCATCGGCCAAGGTACCTTGCCAGTTCCCACACATAGTTGCATCCAAATTATATGGGGAGGTTCAACCAAGATCTTTGGATATCTGAATTTACTGTCAAGCATAACCCTTTTGATAGTATAAGTTGCTAGAAATTAACACAGTTACTGTCAAGCATAAGCGTTTTACAACAATTCACATAGTGCATAGAATCAGGCAATTATTGAGACTCGTAAACAAATTTATTCCTTCCCTAAACAATTCAAAGACCATCCGAGGATTTCATAATTTCAAGAATATAATCAAGCCAACCTTTGAAAGAGAATGTATTACATTGGGAGTGATATGAGATGGAAAAATGGCATAATAATTATTGAATGAATATGTGGAAAAGGGAGAAATGTGAATGCGGAAAAGGAGAAAGGTTGGGTTTTGAAAAAGGCGGCAACTTAGTCGTTATTCAATCTTATCTTGTCCCTTTCCATGACGCAATGCCTTCTATAAGTCAAAACATGGCTTCAATGCACCCACAAACTTAACTACTATTCCTGTTACTGGAATCATCCCCCCATATCACTTATGCTTATATTCAACTTTATTTAATTTTAGTTGAAAAGTATTTTATATTTATTTCTAATTTATAAACCGTTATTATATATACGTTTTATTTCATTTTTAAAAATAATATTTAATACTAATAAGTCAATTAGAAATTATAATTCTATTTAATCTGTCAATTAATAAATTCATGTGTTTAAATTAGGTGGTGAAATTAAAAAAGAAAAGAAAAGGAAGTGCTTAAAAGTTAGAATAATACAACAAAATATTTGATTAAACTAGTTTATAAATTCTAAAATTCTAAAATAACGAATTCATAAATTTGATATTATTTAATTTAAAAATTTTAAATTTTAAAAATATTTAATTTAATTTAAAAAATTAAAATTTTCAACTTAAAGATGGAAATACTCAAACAAATAAATAAATAAATTGAGTTGAATTAAGTAAATTCAACAAATTTTAAAATTAATAAATAATTCAATTTAGTAATTCCTACTCCCAACGCATGTATTTTATAGCTTATAAGTATATTTAGATAAATACTTTTTAAATTAGGTTTCATAAAATTACTTATTTCAATCATCTTTCAATTTTATATTCTATTGTATAAATTAAAAATATTTTAAAATAAACATGAAGTTTTACCACATTAATTCTTCAATTAAATTATAACCTCGCAATTTTGTATATTTATAATTACTAAATTAAAAATGTGGATTCTATTTCTACAAAATATTTTTATAAAATAATGGATATTTTTGGTGGGAACTTGCCAATTTTGGATTTATTTACTTTATTTTATTATGAAATAAAAAAAAAGAACCATTTTTAAATTATCAGAAACATAAAGTATTTAAAATTGATTATAATTCTAAAAAATACTCAAAATTGACTAAGTTCAAATTGCATGGACAGAATTATTTCCAAATGTCATTTTGATTTTATATGCGAAGATTGAATATGATAATTATGATTTGACTTCAACTAATTTTGACAAAATTACAAGAATTGGTCAGAACTTCAATAACCCAATAATTTTCAGTCTGTTTTTTCAATTTTCTAAGTTGTAATCAAACCTTTTAAAGAATTTAACAAATTTATTATTTTTATAGTTTATGAAACTTATATTTTTTTAATTTTAAATAATGATTTCAATCATAATTTTTTAAAATTATATTTTATCTTGAATAAAAAACAAGAAAATTTGAAACTTTCATTATATATATGGGAATTCATATTTTTTTAAAATAATAGGATTTAATTATATAAGAGAATTCATAATTTTATGAATTTAATTAAGAAATAATTATAAAAATGATAGATTTTTACTTTGTTGGAGTGATTTTTAAGTTTTTATAAAAATAACAGTTTTTATTTTCAAAATTATAATTTTTAAAAATAAATATAAAATAAAATTTTTTGTAAACTAAAATGAATTTAAAAGAAATGTATATTAAACTTTAAAAACTTTATTTTTACTAATATTTTCAAAAACGTTATTATCGTTAGAATTTTTTTTTATAAAAAAAGTAACATTTGTATGAATTTTCTTTATTTTTGATAAAATTAAAAAATCATTTTGTGAAAACCGGCAATATGAATGAATGGGTTGGCATTTTGTGTGAGATTATTTGAAGATGACTTTGGGGAGTTTTTGTGTACCAAAAATCAATACCAAGCTGCCCACAATTCCATTGACAACCCTATCCAACCATTGAAGGCCACGTTTTCTTTGATTTTTTTCTGTCATTTTCCTTCTTCTTTTCACAGTTTCACACCCCATAATTTCTCTTTTAATTCCTAAATAAATATTGAATGATGCAAAAACCCATTTTGGTTTAAAAGAAATTCATTGGTTATTGAAGTTTATGTGCGGTTTTTGTAGATTTTGTTTATGGTTAGTTTATGATTTTGGATGATAGAAATGACAAACTAACATCTTCTCTTCTATTTATAGTAGAAGAGAATGATTTTGGACCATTTATTATTCTTAGCCCATTTTACCCACACAAAACACTTAGATTTATATCAAGCTAAGTAGACAACTTCTTTAACATTCAATTGATCTATATTCGACCAAACAATTTAATATTATCCATAAGTTATTTAACCAAGTAATAAAATTATAACCACATGATTTATTTGTTAATTTTAGAACAAATGACTTAACTATAATTATACAAAATATTGATATATAATAACAATGATTTATGTTGATTTTTAATGCTTCTCCTTAATATAAATTATTTCCTCTTTACTTCTTCCTTGGAGATCATTCTAAGTTAATTGTAAAATTTCTCAAATTTTTCTCTATTAAAACCTTTGATGAAGATGTTTGTCACTTGATATTTTGAAATCACCTTTACCATATAGACTTATTCTTTCAACACTTTTTTCCTGAATAAAATAAATTCTACATATTCTTTCTTGCATGAAATACACGATTTTCCATTAAACTGATTATTGATTGACTATAAAAATATAAAGAAACTACATAGTCTATTACTGGTTGTAAACCCTTCAACAATTGGATTAGTCATGTGCTTTCTTGTGTTGTCATGGTTGTTTACACAATATTTAGCTTCAGTTGTTGAAAGTGACATTATTTGTTCCTTTACTGCACCATGTTATAACCTTAGATTGAAGGTTAAAGGCATACCCAATTGTAGATCTTTGAGAATTAACATCGTCAACATAATCATTATCAAAATAACCTATTAAATTACTTTTTACATTATGCTTGTATAATAAGCCAAAATTAATTATTTCTTTAATATACATAAATATCCTTCAAATAACTTTTAAGTCAGTGTGCTTTGGAATTTACATAAATCTACTTATTATTCTCACTACATAAGCAATGTTTGGTCTTGTCAAAGTTAAGTTGATCAAGTTGCCAATAATTTATTGATACATTATTGGATCTTTTGAATCCTTCCCTTCCACTACACTCATCTTTGAATTCATTTCAATAGAGAAAGAGATAGGTTTATAGTCAAGCATACCATTTTTTTGTAACAATTCTTTACCATAATTCCGTTGACATAAAAATATCCCTTATTTTATGTATTCTACCTCCAATCCTAAGAAATGATTCAATTCTCCAACTTCCCTCATCTAAAAATAAACTGAAAGGTTTTCTTTGATCTCATTGATTTCTGCTTTATCATCTTCAATAATGATTAGATCATCCACATAAACCAAAATCATTACTTTCTTTCCTTCTTAAATTTTAATAAACAAATTTGAATATGTTGTTGAGACTGAATATCCACTAAAGAAAGAAACTCAATAATCTTTCCATGTTAGGCTTTAGGTGCTTGTTTTAACCCATACAAAAATTTCTATATGAGATTTATCCTTGAAACTCAATGGTTGCTCATATTAACTTCTTAATCGAGTTCTCCATTCAAAAGGCATTCTTCATATCCATCTGAGATAAAACTCCATGAGTTGACTATTGTAAGAGCCAATAAGACATGCATTATTGTAATATTTGCTACTTGACTAATTGTTTCATCATAATCTAATTCGTACTATTGTAAGAATCCTTGGATTAATAATCTAGCGTTGTATCTCTTGATTGAACCATTTGGTTTGGTCTTTACTTTGTATACCCATTTGCATGAGATGGGTTTCACATCCTTGGGTTTTGTCACCAGTTTCCAAGTCTCATTTTGATTCAATGCTTGAATCTCCTCTCGCATAGTTAACCTCTATTTTTTCTTTTTAGATGCTTCCTCAAATGTAATCAATTCTTACACATTTTCAGAATATTCATTATAATAACATTGATATACATTGGATTTAGCTTTCTCTATCTAGTTGATATTCTTAAAGGTGGTTAGATATTTTCTTTATCTACATCTTCTAGTCATCTTGACTTTTCTTTAAAGATGACTTCATGTATTCTAATTTTCCATGGACTCTTTCACAATTTTAAGTAATTACCTCATCATCTTTGACAATTGAGGAAGTTTTAGAATAATCAAACTTTTATTATAATTTTTCCTCAATCTCTTTTGAATCAGGTAATAAAATTGATTGAGGACACCATTAGAAAGATCCTTCATTAAATACCATATTTTAAGAAATAAAACATTTCCCTGTTATTGTATCATAACAACTTCATCCTTTTTGTTGGCTATCATAACCCATAAAGATATAGTAAATCATCTTTTTATCAAAATTTCCACATTGATAATTTGGTATGAACATATAACATACACATCCAAATACATGAAAGTGACCAACAGTTGGCTTGGACTTCCATAATTTCTCAATTGGAAAAACAAATCCTAAATTTACTTGAGGTAACTGATTTATTATATGAGCCATTTTCTTCATACATTATGCCTAAAAATAAGATCTCACATTCTTTGTATGTAATATACTTTTGTAAAGTTCTGCCAAATGATGATTCTTCCTTTTAACAATGCAATTTTGTTAAGAGGAGTTTTTAAACAAGTCAACTTCCTTTTGATTTTGCTTTATTGCATAAATTCTTGAAATTCTACAAACATGTATTCTACCCCATTATCAGTTCATAAGCATCTCACTTTTGAGACTAGTTCCTTCTAAACTACTTTCTTAAAGAATTTGAATTTTTCTAAAGCTTCTATCTTTTCTTTTAAAAAATCTACCTAGACATATCTTGAAGAATCATCAATAAAAGTTATCATGTAGCCAGAACCACTTACCAATGCTTATTTGACTAGGCTAAAGACATGTCACATCCTCAATTTTGGTGCGTACAGTATAGATGAATAGGGTGATGAAATTACTCCCTATACGATCAAAAATAGGATGATGACATGGAATTATGGAAAAATACGTATTTCGAGGTGAAAATTATGAATGTTATGATA